>SJYC01049135.1:0-20549 GCA_006408675.1 Madoqua kirkii
TTTGTCACACTTAAATGAATTCAAATCCTTCCCCGCCCCCCCCCACCCTGAAGAGAATGAGGGAGGGACAGCATTCTTGTCTGGGGAGGTTTTGTTTTGATTTGCAAAGTGTTTTTAATTTGTGTAGGCTTTTTGTTTCGGGCTTTGATCCATATCTGCGTTCCAGTGTTCAAAAAAACCACTTACTAGTAGACATTTTTTGAATACTCACTCTAGGCAAAGCACTGGATTTGATGCTACTTGGAGGCACAGAGAATAAAAGGGCTAGAATACTTTGTACTGCCATATTTGATCTTCTCGTAAAAGTTTAAACTCAGTGTCACCTGTATCTTTCAGATTTGGCACCTGGGATCCTAAGTAGAAAGGTAACTCATACAAAGTCATAGAACTAATGACACGTAGGACAAAAACTTAGAACCATTGTTCCTGAGTTCCAGTGTTCTTTCAACACACCAGGCTACCTAATACCAATGAACGTCAATGGGGTCAAGCATCATGACACCAAAAATCTCAGTAAACAAAATGAATACAAGACGTCCATGCTGAACAAAATATCAAAATTTTAAGTGGAGTCAGGATCTGACCCTGTACTTGCATGACCCAACTTCACTTGCCCAACTTCACTTGGCCCTACATCATGTAATCTGAATTGTGGGTGGACCAATGGGGAAAGCCAATACGAGAATATTCTGGGACTGGGATGTAAATAGAGTAACATGTCCAGATGTTCAGAGATGGATCACACACGATCCACGTAGTAGTGTACTGAGATAAAATAGCTCTCACTTGTTTTATTAAGACACATATCAAAGACAAGAGGAAAAACCTGAGATGTGATGGTGGGTCATGCTAACCTCTTGGGGACAAGAACCCTGTTCCCTCAAGGGCTCTGCAAGGTGAGGACAAAGTGGAGTCCTGAGAGTCTCACAATGGGGTTTGGTTGGAGGGCTTTGATCAGAACTAGAAACTGGGTTAAATTTTTCTTCCTCTTTCTGGTTTTCTTCTCTCTCTCACACATGTCCTGTGCTTGAAGTGATAGTCCAGGTCCTGGATATACGCCATTTGAAAATACTCTTGCCCTTTGTAGGACAAGAAGAAATCACAGTGGAGTCCTGGGGGAAAGAAGAGGCTCTTGGGCAAATGCAGTACCTATGTGGTCCAGGCCACAAGGGGACTTGAGACTTCACCTGCTATGGAGCGGTAAAGAATAGGCATTTGCCTGCATGTCCTCAGAACACAGCTGCCATGGCTAGATGAGCATTGGTTTAGGTTCCTGGTCTGGTAATTTTGTTCTTCATGTTTCTACATTTGCAGTAACTTTAACAGCAGAGTTAGAACCAAGCCCAGGATTAGAATAGATTCTGGCGCAGCTCTAATGTGTAGCCACAACAGAAGCTCAAAGACAAAAACTTCTCATAAGCTGGGTCCACCCGGCCTGGTGGTGGGGGTGTGGGATGAGGAATGGTGAGAAAGGGTCTAATTAAAAAACAGTGTAGCTACTTTTTTTTTTTGCTTCATGGCAAGCAGGATTTTAAGTCCTTGACCAGGGACGACCAGGGATTGAACCTGTGCCCCCTGCAACAGAAGATCAGAGTCTTAACCACTGGATGGCTAGGGAAGTCCCCAGAGCACCTTTCTTTTCTTACATCATTTTGAACTTCCTCCTGGCTAGCCTCCTCACTTGCAAGGAAGACGGGTTTATTTATTTTGCGTTTTATTCAGCCAATTATGGCTCTAGAAAAGAAAAGTAGAATTATTCTCTAAGTTTAGTGTTGTTCTTAGAAACTATTGCTTTAAACACTCTGGAGAAAGGATTTTTATACCTTGGGTGCCTAGAGGGTAAGAACTTGGGCACTTACACATTTTACTAAGAATCTAACCATTCTAACTTGCCAACTGAATGGTTTTTGCAATATCCTTAAGTTTCTTCACCTTCAGTTTCCCAATCAGTAAGTAGAGAATAAAAGCTCAAAAGTAATATCTGTTATCATAGATTCTTGTCCTTGATGGACGATGTTAAAGACCCTCTAAATACAGATGTCAATACCTTCTAAAATGTCCCCATCAGCAGCCATTCAGCCCTCTTTGTGCCCACCCTGTGCCATGGATCTCTGTTTGTTTGTTGACTGATAGATTTTGAATGGCTGTAAGTTTTGGGTTCTACTAAGCCAAACTTTTCCTAGCTATTGTGCCAAGTAATTTTTTGCCCTAGCTTCATACAGAATAAATGTTTTATTTTTTCCTCATCTTCAGGTATGTGAAAAGAACTCTCAGATCTCCTTTGTTTTTAATTTTTTTATATTGGAGTATATCTCAGGTGTACAGTAAAGTGATTCAGTTATATATGTATGCAAGTCTATTTTTTAAAAAATTCTTTCCCCATTTACATTATTATAGAATATTGAGTAGCACTTCCTGTGCTATACATTAGGTTCTTGTTGATTATCTATTTTAAATATAGCAGTGTGCACTTGTCAGTCCCAAGCTCCCAATCTATATCTTCTCCTGACCTGTCCCAGCTGGTAACCATAAATTCATTCTCTAAATCTGTGAGTCTGTGTTCTGTAAATAAGTTAATTTGTATCATTTTTAAAAAATTCACCATGTAAGCAACATCATGTGGTATTTGTCTTTTTCTGTCTGACTTCACTTAGTCTGATAGACTCCAGTTCCATCCATTTTGCTACAAACAGCTTTTATTCTTTTAAATGACTAAATAATGTCAATTGTACATATATACCACATCTTCTTTATCCATTCAACTGTTGATAGATGCTTACGTTGGTTCCATGGCTTGACTATTGTAAACAGCCTTCCTTTCTTACTGATTCCTTCATCCATTCCAACAAATGTAATTTCGTCTTGAGTCCTTTCTTTTGCATTGCTTCTTTTTCCAACGGTCTTCTCAAAATCTGTTTTTGCAGACTTTAACCAACTATACCTCGTATAGACTGACAGTGATAAAGTGGAGTGCTGAGCCTACTAGCTTGCTTTCACTAACGTCAAAATGTTTAAAGTGTTCATGAAGAATGTTTCTAAACCATTGCAATAGAGACTTTGGTATCCAACTGTTTGGTTTTTATCAATGGGCAAATCTTTCAACTGGTGCATTACTTCATTTGATTCTATACACATTTGTATCTCCTCGAAGTGAAAAAAAAAGGCAGAAATATTTTCAAGCATAATCTTGTATGAATGGGAGGAAATTCTAGAACTGTTGTCCCTCCTTTCTCCTACTTTTTTGCTGCTATCTTGAGAAAACATTACTTTTGCTACCAAAAAAAGTTTCCCTTCCATTTTACCAAGTTCACTAGCCATCTTTCTGTATGATGAATAGTATTGTTTTGTGAAGTGGCTGAAACTTCAGTATATTTTGTGAATTACTTGAGTACTATTTTTTCTCCTTTTGGAGACTAGCCATCTCTCTTCTTTTTAATTTTATTAGCTATTTATTTATTTTAAAAATATTTACTTACTTATTTGGCTGCTCCAGATCTCAGCTGTGGCATGTGGGATCTTAATTGTGGCATCCGAACTCTCAGTTGGGTATGTGGGATCTAGTTCCTCAACCAGGAATTGAACTTGGGCCCTCTGCATTGGGAGCTTGGCGTCTCAGCCACTGCACCACCACCTTTCTTTCTTTCTTTCTTTTTTAATTGTTTTATTAAAATATTTACTTACTTATTTGGCTGCTCCAGATCTCAGCTGTGGCATGTGGGATCTTAATTGTGGCATCCGAACTCTCAGTTGGGTATGTGGGATCTAGTTCCTCAACCAGGAATTGAACTTGGGCCCTCTGCATTGGGAGCTTGGCGTCTCAGCCACTGCACCACCACCTTTCTTTCTTTCTTTCTTTTTTAATTGTTTTATTTTATTTATTGGACACACAGCATGTGGGATCTTAGTTCCCCAATCAGGGATCGAACCCATGTGCCCTCCATTGGGAGCTAAGAGTCTTAACCACTGACTGGACCACCAGGAAATCCCCCACCACCTTTCTTTTTTAAAGAAAGGAAATATCTTGATAAAAATTGAAATAAGCGTGTAGTAACTGGCTAATTAAGTTTCCATCCTAAACTGGATGTTTCTCCTAGATTTCTGTCAATGGCACAGCAATATGTGATTAAGATCAAAACATCTTTAGTGCCAAGGCTTCAGAAAACAGAAGTGTATTATAGTAGCAGCACAAAATTCTACTGTGTGGCCCTGACTTTGCTGAAGCATATGTTTGTCTGCAGCGATGTCAGGTCATGGTTAAAGATTTTTGATGCACACCAACAGTCATGTTTGACCTTTTTTTTTTTCACTGACTAAACCATGGATGGTATCTATGAGAAGTTTTATAATCTGGTAGGTACCTTGTTGTGATTTTTGCTTCCAAAATCAGTTCTTCAGTAAACATAACATTGCCCAGAAGACAGTAAAAAGGGTTAAAGCTCTAGTTTTGATTGCTGATATGGATGGATATATCCATGACGTAAATTGAACAATTGAACCAGCTAGCTAATCTCCAATAGCTAGCTAGTCATATGCCTTACAAAAATAAAGTTACAGAAGTCCTCTAGCATCAAGGTTTCTAAATTAAGTGCCCACTTCTTCCTGATAAAAAATTATCTCATATATATAAATCCTTTTTGAAGAACATTTTTAAAATTTGCTCTGACCAAGGCATTGAAACATTACATTGGTAACTGTGGTGATTCTTTCCCAGATTCCAGACAAAACTTGGAGAAAAGTGGGACTTCTCTGGTGGTCCAGTGGTTAATACGCTGCTCTTGTACTGCAGAGTTCATTCCCTGGTTGAAGAACTAAGATCCGTTGTGCTATGTGGCACAGCAAAAGAAGAAAAGAAAAGAAAAAAAAAATTGGAGAAAAGCAAGATAAAGACCTAGATCTTTAATAAAAGGTGAAAAATAGCTTTTTAAAAAGAATAAGAGAAATATAATGCTTTGTAGTGTTCTGTTTTCTCACCACTCTTGGTCAGATATAGGGATAGTACTGGCATTTGGGGGTAGACACAAGGGTTCCCCAACTTTCTTTGGAGGACAGGCATCTGACAATGTGTGATCTCAGTCCAGATTAGGTATCTTTCATAACATAAAGCACACAAAACAAAACAAGTTTTGAAATCTCTCCTTAAGTCTTCTCACTATTTTCCTAAACTGACATAAAGAAATCCCGTTATCTTTCTACTTTCCTTCTAACCCTCTATTGTGTACTGCTTTTAGTCTTAAACTGGTGGTAATTGGAACTTCCCTGGTAATCTAATGGGTAAGACTCCCAAAGCAGGGGGCCTGAATTCAGTCCCTGGCCAGAGAACTATATCTCATATTTTTCAATTAAAGCTCCTGCAGGCTGCAACAAAGATACAGGATCTCAAGTGCTGCAATTAAGACCTGGCACAGCTACATAAATAAGTATTAAAAAGGTAAATAAATCCTAAGAGTTCTCATCACAGTTCAGCTCAGTGGCTCAGTTGTGTCTGACTCTTTTTGACACCATGGACTGCAGCATGCCAGGCTTCCCCGTCCACCACCAACTCCTGGAGCTTGCTCAAACTCATGTCCAGCAAGTCAGTGATGCCATCCAACCATCTCATCCTCTGTCATCCCCTTCTCCAACCTTCAATCTTTCCCAGCATCAAGGTCTTTTCCAGTTCTCTGCATAAGGTGGCCAAAGTATTGGAGTTTCAGCTTTAGCATCATTCCTTCCAAAGAACACCTAGGACTGATCTCCTTTAGAATGGACTGACTATGGATCTCCTAGTAGTCCAGGGGACTCTCAAGAGTCTTCTCCAACACCACAGTTCAAAAGCATCAATTCTTCGGCACTCTGCTTTCTTTATCACAATGAAACATTTTAAAAATGGTAGTGATCAATAGCTATAATTACTGAGCATGCTCTGTGTGCCAGGAACTGAGCTAACCATTTTTTGAGGATTTCCCTATGTAATCATCATAACAACACTATGATTTAGAACTATTACTGCTCTCATTTTACAAATGAGGAAACTGACATTTCAAGGTAGTAGGCGATTTGTCCAAAAATCCACAGCCGGAAGAGATAGGACTGGGATTTGAAGTCAGATATTCTGATACCAGAGGCAATAGACCCCTTTATGGTCTGATATTTAAATTATATCCATGTATTAATTATCTTAAAGTCTTGCAAAAAGAATTAAGCCTGAAAATTTCTCCCTAACCTGAGGTTTTTCATTCACTCTGTTTTCCTCCCCCACATCCACAGAGCTCACAGACTGTGCAAATCAGGACATAAACCTCTGGGTGGATCGTCAAATCAACTGTTGTGTAAGTAGGCACTGACCTTTCAAACATGTGCTATGTTCTCTCAAACTGTCCCAGTGAAACATGAGAGTTAGACCTGCAAATCAATCAGCAAGTGCCTTTTATGAAAAGACCTTGATCCCAACAGAGTGAAAATAGGTAGCATTTCATGGCCACTTGGCTCAATTTTTTTTTTAACTAAAGAAAAAAATTTTATCTTCCCTAACTCCATCTCTTTTTAAATTATTATTATTAATTTTATTTTTAATTGGAGGATAACTACTTTACAATATCATGCTGGCTTTTGCCATATATCAACATGAATAAGTAAGAGGTATACTTATGTCCCCTCCTTCTTGCACCCCATTCGCACCTCTTCTCCATCCCATCCCTCTGGGCTGTCACAGAGGCCTGGCTTTGGATTCCCTGCATCATACTGCAAACTCCCAGTGGCTGGCTATTTTACATATGGTAATACATATGTTTCAGTGCTAGTCTCTAAAAATCATCCCACCCTTTCCTTTTCCCACTGAGTCCAAAAGTCTATTCTTTACGTCTGTCTCCTTTGTTGCCCTGCATGATCATTGGTACCATCTTTTTAAATTCCATTTATATGCGTTAATATACAATATTTGTCTTTCTCTTTCTGACTTATTTCACTCTGTATAATAGGCCCTAGGTTCATCCACCTCGTTAAAACTGACTCAGCTATGTTCCTTTTTATAGCTGAGTAATATTCTATTGTGTACATGCACCAAAACTTTCTTATCTATTCATCTGTTGATGGACATCTAGGTTGCTTCCATGTCCCAGTATTGTAAATAGTGCTGCAGCAAATATTGGGGTACATGTGTCTTTTTCAGTTATGGTCTCCTCAGAGTATATGCCCTGTAGTGGGATTGCTGGGTTATATGATGACAGCAGTTTGATGGGCTGCCGTCTCAGGGGTTGCCCAGAGCCGGACACGACTGAAGCGACTTAGCAACAACGCAGCAGCATGGTAGTTTTATTCCTAGTTTCTTAAGGAATCTCCATACTATTCTCCATAGTGGCTGTGTTAATTTGCATTCCCACCAACAGTGTAAGAGGGTTCCTACCCCCATTTCTTTGTGACTGTGGGTTTTTAGTTCCCCTATATGCTAAGTCACTTTAGTTATATCTGGCTCTTTGTGACCCCATGGGATCACAGGCTTCTCTGTCCATGGCATTCTCCAAGCAAGAATACTAGAGTGGGTTGCCATGCACTTCTCCAGGGGATCTTCCTGATTCAGGGGTCGAACTCACGTCCATTCCATCTCCCACACTGGCAGGCAAGTTCTTTACCACTAGCGCCACCTAGGAAGCCTTTTAATTCCCCTATCAGGGATCAAACTATGCCCCCTGCAGGGAAAGCACAGTCTTAACCACTGGATCACCAGGGAAATCCTTGAAATTAGCTAGTGTTTAAATCCAGGGTTGAGTTTCAATGCCAAGTCAGTAAAAAGTTATTGTGAGTATTACCCTAGCTTAGCTAAGCTTCCTAAAAGATTCTATTAATTTCCTAAATGAATGTCTTTCGAATATGTCTCCCTCATCTCCGTTCTAACTCTCACTGCCTAGGGGCCCTTCCATCTTTGACCTCAAGTGTGTCAATATGTCCCAAACTGCCTCCAGATGATCTTTTAAAAAATTCAGTGATGACACTCACTACTACAAACAGTTTTACTTGCTCCCAACTCACAGTGGAATAAAATCTTAACTACTTAGGCATGACTTTCAAAGGCCTTCATTACCAAACATTCCCTTGATTATTTGTGTCTTTTCCAGTCAAACCGAAACACTTCCATTTATCCTAATATGCCCATTTTCCTAATAAGGAATATTAACATTTGTTTTAATGTGTGGCACTAAGGAATAAATGACATGGGAGCTACAGATAGATAGGCTGCTGCTGCTGCTACTAAGTCACTTCGGTCATGTCCAACTCTGTGCGACCCCATAGACAGCAGCCCACCAGGCTCCGCCGTCCCTGGGATTCTCCAGGCAAGAATACTGGAGTGGGTTGCCATGTCCTTCTCCAATGCATGAAAGTGAAAAGTGAAAGTGAAGTTGCTCAGTCATGTCTGACTCTTAGCAGCCCCATGGACTGCAGCCCACCAGGCTCCTCCATCCATGGGATTTCCTAGGCAAGAGTACTGGAGTGGGGTGCCAGTGCCTAGATGCCTCTTATTCAAGGATAGGCTCTGCCAGGGCTTGGGGTGGAAAGGAGCAATCCAACAATAACTATTTAACTAACCATCAGTATCACACTCAACCTTCAATTTCCATTTAAAACTCCTTTGCTTCCCTTGGGTGAATAAACAGGGAATCGTTATAAAATACTGCTGTGTCCCAACACCTTCCAAGCAGAGATCATTTTTCCAAAGGGCAACAAAATATTCTGCTGGTGCCAAACATCTTGAGCACAAACTGGGGTGTGGTATACTGTTTATGTTTGATAGTGAGTGAAAAATATTGAGCAATGACCTCAAATAACCCTCTCCCACTCTCCCCTCTCTCTCTCTCTCTCTCTCTCTCTCTCACACACACACACACACACACACACACACACACACACACACACATATGCTTTTGAACAAAGTCTCTTCCCTAAGTAGACAGCTTTTGAGAGATATAGTTTGCTGATCACATATGTTTGCTGATTGATGGATTTTTGGTTTTCACCAAAGAGTTTCTCTCTCATGTCCATTGATTCTTCCTGCTTATTTTTGTCATTTAATCAGAAGCAGGGTATAGATACCCTCAAGGTTCCCTGTGGTTTTCATGGAAGATACATTTCACAGGAGATGCATTCTTGAGTTCTTTATCAGGGTAAATGGGGGAACTCTGAGGCTTCACCGGTGTCTCAGTGGTAAAGAACCCATCTGCCAATGAGTTTGATCCCTGGGTGGGGAAGATTACCTGGAGAAAGAAATGGCAACGCTCTCCAGTATTTTTGCCTGGTAAATCCCATGGACACAAGGACCTGGCGGGCCACAGTCTATGGGATTGCAAAAGGGTCAGACACGAATCAGTGACTAAACAACAACAACAACATGGGAAATTCTATACAGGCAGACAGTGGTCAGTGACATCAAAACCTTCTCTCTGGTTGAAGCAGATTAGACCTAAATTTTCTTAAGATTCTGTTAGGTATACATTTTTGCAGTGGTCCATGACAACCCATCTAACTCAACAATATAAAACTAAATTAAACTCCTTTGCATTCACCAAATGTTCTGCCAGAAGGAATCTTTGTGTTTTGTCAAGGTAAATAAACTAAGTGTTTCCCTCTACAGTCAAGTCTCATTTAAAACACACTGAAATGTTTAAAGATACACATTTCTACCAGATGTTCTTTCCCCAAATCATCTGGATTTTATGCAATGTTTATCACTATTTTTTCTGCCAGGACTCTTGTAGTGAAATCTATTTATTCAGGAAAGAGTTTCAGCTTTACTAGCTAGTAAGTCTTCATAGGTCAGAAACCAATTTACTTAATTCAATAAACTGCTCTGTGCTCCAGAAGTAGATATTTGTTACTTGAGTGTCAATGTAACTGTAACCCAGGAATGTGACAACTTGGTTCCCCACAGCAGCTGAATCCCTGCAGTAAACATGCCCCCCCACGTTCTTTGGAAACCAAACCACAAACTTCAGGGGGTGCTTCTCTGAACTTTGCTCCACGCCAAGCATTTTTCACACATTTCTAGTGGACTCAGGTGGACCTTTTTTATATTCATGTCCACAGTACAGCTTGGCACTCACTTCAGTGGCTACTCAGAAGATTTAAGATCATGGAGATCTTTCTGTCTTTATTTCAGTCAGAATTATTTATTCGCTTTTCAATAGCACATATGGTTTAAGACAAATACAGTAGCTATTTCCTCTTTTTCAGTCAAGTCAAAAGGACTCATCTTGGCGATGTTTTGTGTACTTCCAAATAGAGAAAAATACATGACGTCTCAATGGAAAGCCACGGCCAGCCAAGACAGTTTCATTTTTCCTGTTTAATGAATGTGAAAGTTTCCTTTAAATTTGGATTATAAGTTGGCCTGCTCCTCATCTTCATTTCTGGTTATTGCCTAGCCAGGGCTTTTTTCTATTGTTCAGACATCCCTCCAGTTTCATCTGAGTCTTCATTCACATCTCTCTTCTCAAAAACAGAAAAAGTTTTATGTGCCTAAATATACACGTGTGTGTGTGTGTGTGTGTGTATGTAGCATGTATATGTGCTCAGTCATGCCCAGCTCTTTGCAACCCCATAGACTGTAGCCCACAGGCTCCTCTGTGGAATTTCCCAAGCAAGAATGCTGAAGTAGGTTGCCGTTTCCTCCTCAGGGGATCTTCCCAACACAGGGATCAAACCCATATCTCTTGTGTGTCCTGCAGTGGCAGGCAGATTCTTTATCACTATCTCACCTGAGAAGCCCTGTATGTGTGTATACACATGGTGAAACTGAAGAACAATTCCCCCATATTTTCTTTTTGTATCTCTTTTTGCTCCTTCTCTCTTATCAAGAATAAACAGACAAGTATAACACAGTATGTTTGATGATACAGCAGAATGTCAGGGGCTTTTTTTTTTAGAATTTTTATTGGAGTATAGTTGCTTGAATATCAGTTTTAAAAAGTTTAAAAATACTTGTTCTTAAATATCGGCCCTTAAATTTAAATTGGCAGAAATGCCCAAGGTAATATCCTTTCTCTGTAGACCACATTTTTACTTTGAGATTCAGGTATTTTCTTGGAATTGCATTATCATACAGTTTGTTTGCATTCTCACATGTGTATAGCTTTTATTTTCTCAATAATTTTATTTCTTACTATATACAAGGCATAATGTTAGCAAAGATTGCATATTCAAGTATTGACAGCATTTTGGAAAGTGTCATAAATGAGTGATTTAGAAGTGGTGACTATGGCAAATGAGAGAATACATCCCTTGTCTGAAGAGGAATCCAAATGCTGCTATAGGAAATACAGGTCCATTATTACCAGATAATATACATTTTCCAAAGAAGCTAGAAATAACAACTATTTTGGAAAGTCTATTGATGTTTAATATTAGCATTGACATCTAGCATACATTTTTTTAAACACTTTTTTAACCAAATCAAATACCTTTGTAGTCTCTACAAAATGCAGTTGGTTTAGTGTGGTAGAGTGGACCAGGCCAAGCCAGGACTCCCAGGTAAGAGTGCCCACAGAAAAAGAGCAGATTCAGCAGTGGGAGATAGAAGAAAGGAGTTCAGACTGAGCCTAGTGTGTGTACATAAGGGTTTCTTAACTTTGGCATCTTTGACTTTTGGGGCAACATGATTCTTTGTTGTAGGAGTCTATATTCTAGGATGCTCAGCGTATCCCTGGACCCTACCTACTAGATAGCAGATAGCAGCAGCATTTCCCCCCTCATCCTCCATCCTTTGTTGTGACAATCAACAGTGTCTCTAGATATTGTCAAATATCCCCTGGGAGGCAAAAGCTGTTCCCAGTTTGAGACCCACAGGTGTAGACTCTGGCAGGGATGGACAGTGGGAATTGGTGTCAGAGCGCTGACCCCTGGGAAGGTAAGCAGATAGTCTAACCAAGGTTGGGAGAGAAGTGTGGTTCTTCCTAGGGAAGAAAGGGACAGCGTGATGGAAATGTGGTGACAGTGTTCTCTAGAGGACCAAAGCTATAGCAATCCAAAGCTGGAACCTGGAGTAAGGACTAGGAACAAGGCAATAACCCAGTTATTCAAACCAGAGAATGGAGTAGAAATAGAACCATGGATCAGGACGGCTGCCAAGTTACACTTCAAATAAGAAATAGAGTTGAGTCCAAGGCTGGGGCAGAGCAGAGCTTACAGGTGGAAATTGAAAGCCCAAGCTGTGAGAATTAGAACAGTGACGAGGCAGGGAAATAGTGGTCTAACCAGATAAGTTCGAAAGCAGGGTGAGGGTCATTATCAGAGAATTTGCTTATCATCCCCTTTTGAGAACCAGGAGCTCTGTTACAGCTCCACAGAAGAGCTCTGGTTCTAGGTAATGATATATTGTTTTGCCTTTCTTATCAGGATCCTCCTTAATAACGCTAACAGAGACCCAGTAAAGTCAGGAACTCGTCCATAGCATCTTTTCTCCTAAAGAAAAGAAGAGCTATCTCGATTCTTATATCAATTTGGAGAAGGTTAAAATGAGGGTCTGTGGAGAGGCCCTGAGTAGCATTAAATCTTATGGGTGCCTCACTGGCACCAAGGGGCAAGTCATTCTCAGAGGCCAACTCAGAGTTTCTATTTCCATTTAACATATAGCCTTGTCTCCTTCACTGCTGAAAAGCTCAGAGTCTTCAAAGAGTTTGCCTCCCCCAGAGGTCACAAACTTATAGCTGGGCTGAATATGCCCACAGCTATTTAGTTTTAAAACAGTAGTTTAGGACTTGGGAACTTTTCACATTAAAAATACAGATATTCAGGGACTTCCCTGGAGGTCCAGTGGTTAAGACTCTGCACTTCACTGCAGGAAGCAGAGGTTCAATCCCTGCGGGGAACTAAGATCCAGCATGCTGCAAGCCATGGCCAAAAGTAAAATAAAAGAAATACCTTAAAATCTATACGTAAGTGTGTATGTGTATATGTATAAATTTTCATGCATTCATCCAAAACTCTGGTAACACTAAGCCCTCATTTCCCACAGTTGGCTGGAATTGAGTAGCTGTTTTCCACTGAAAGCAAGTCCACTGTTTTTTGGTTCACCCAAATCCCATTATCTCCCCAACTTGGACTATTGTACCCATTAAAGTTACCTGCCCTTGCAACATTTAAATTATGAAATAAAGGGCAGAGGTCATTTAACTCTGCCCAAGTCACATAAGTTTATTACAATTCTAGATCTGCTCATTTCCTTATAAAACAATCTCACCAGCCCGTCATAGTCAATGGCAAAAACTGCTCCATGAGATCATCCAGGCACCCAGGCTTCTATCTTGTGAACCATCACGTTTTCCTCATCCACTTGGTATATGATGGCCCATCACTGCATCCTCACTCAGCCAATGAGAAGAAGAGACAGAGGGTAGGGGAAGGCCTGACACTGCCATAGAATCAAGAGGTCTAAACATCTTATTGTATATACAAGCCAAGGACTTCCAAAGTTTGCCAACTGATCACCAGAATCCAGGCAAGAAACATGGAACAGATTGTCACTGATAGCCCTCAGAAGGAAATGACCGCCTACACCAGAGAACAGTTATCTCCAGACTTTGAAACAAAAAGTTTGTAATTTTAAGCTACTCAACATAGAGTGCTTTGTTACAGCAGCCCTAGGAAACTAATAAAGTTAGCCTCTAGATATTTGGATAGGTCTGTACATCAAGGCTGTATATTATCACCCTGCTTATTTAACTTATATGCAGAGTACATCATGAGAAACGCTGGACTGGAAGAAACACGAGCTGGAATCAAGATTGCCGGGAGAAATACCAATAACCTCAGATATACAGATGACACCACCCTTATGGCAGAAAGTGAAGAGGACCTAAAAAGCCTCTTGATGAAAGTGAAAGAGGAGAGTGAAAAAGCTGGCTTAAAGCTCAACATTCAGAAAACGAAGATCATGGCATCCGGTCCCATCACTTCATGGGAAATAGGTGGGGAAACAGTGGAAACAATGTCAAACTATTTTGGGGGGCTCCAAAATCACTGCAGATGGTGACTGCAGCCATGAAATTCAAAGACACTTACTCCTTGGAAGAAAAGTTATGACCAACCTAGATAGCATATTCAAAAGCAGAGACATTACTTTGCCAACAAAGGTTCATCTAGTCAAGGCTATGGTTTTTCCTGTGGTCATGTATGGATGTGAGAGTTGGACTATGAAGAAGGCTGAGCGCTGAAGAATTGATGCTTTTGAATTGTGGTGTTGGAGAAGACTCTTGAGAGTCCCTTGGACTGCAAGGAGATCCAACCAGTCCATTCTGAAGGAGATCAGCCCTGGGATTTCTTTGGAAGGAATGATGCTAAAGCTGAAACTCCAGTACTTTGGCCACCTCATGTGAAGAGTTGACTCATTGGAAAAGACTCTGATGCTGGGCTAGGGATTGAGGGCAGGAGGAGAAGGGGATGACCGAGGATGAGATGGCTGGATGGCATCACTGACTCGATGGACATGAGTCTGGGTGAACTCTGGGAGTTGGTGATGGACAGGGAGGCCTGGCTTGCTGAGATTCATGGTGTCACAAAGAGTCGGACATGACTGAGCAACTGAACTGAACTGAAGTACTGTTTGGAAACTTAATTCGATCTGGAGGCACCTGTAAACTGTAAAGCAAAGTATTGAGTTGGCCAAAAAGTTCATCTGAGTTTTTTGTAAAATGTTACAGAAAACCTGAACAAATTTTTTGGCCAACCCAATACAAGCAAGGCATATAATTAAGAATATGTCCTCGAGGGTTAACTGTCTAGCCAAGGACTTGGTAGGGTAGTCTGAATTCTGCCTTACTTCTCTCTTTTCTCCATCCCACCCCTCCCTCTCACCATCATCAACACACAAAAACATCTGCTGTAAGCCACAGGGGAATTCCTAGCTTATATTTCCTGTGAAGGCTTCAGCTGGGCAGTACGCAGCTCCTCTTGAAGGTCTTTCTCCAAGCCTAAACTGGTCATTGCGTCTAACCTATGCATCTGCTTTCTGGAAGATCAGCAGTTTCTCTGGAACAGGGCTTTCTGTTAGAAGGGATTCTGTTTGGAAAGATCACTCATCCTCAAGGTAATTCTCCTGCTCCAAGAGAATTGGGAAGAAGGGTAGCTGGCATCCTGCAGCAGATCCTATGACCATTCTGGCCCAGCAGGGTCAGCAGTGACAGCTCCTGACTTGGTGAAAATAGTGGTTGTGTGCAATTACAGGTCCTCCAGTGGCTTTTCTATGTTTGGGGAATGAGATTCCATCTACTCATTCCTTCCGGTTTTGCAAGGTGATTCCAGGCCATTTGGTTTCAGGATTGCTAATAGCCTAAAGAATAGGTCACAGGCACCAAAAAAGTGGCTTCCCTGGTGGCTCAGTCGGTAAAGAATCTGCCTGCAATGCAGGATACCCAGGTTCAATCCCTGGGTCAGAAAGATCCTCTGCGGGCCATGACAACCCACTTCAGTATTCTTGCCTGGAGAATCCTCATGGACAGAGGAGTCTGGCAAGCTATACAGTCTGTGGGGTCACAGAGTCAGACACGACAGAGCACTAAGCACAGCAAATTAAGCCCTGTATTAAGCACTGTGGGGTCCAGAGATGACAGTCATTCTTGAAGAATTCACAGTTTGGTAGAGCAGAAATCAAAGAGAAATCAATAAAAGCGTAATGTATTAAGCACGGTAAGAGCAATGTGACAGAAGAGGGGAATGTCACACAGTTAAGAGCTCAGGATCTGCATTCAGTGGAGCGGAGTATCGATTCTGACAATCCAATTATAGGTTGCTGTGATACTGGGATAGTCAGTAAGCTTTTCAAAGCTTCAGTATTTTTCCTTATACATAGAAAAATAGTAGTACTTATAGACTTTATATGATTTTTTTCAAGGATCAAATTATATCATACATGCCTAGCACCTAGGAAATTCCCAACAGCATTGACTACTGCATATGTTAATAGTTATAATTAAGTATTATTAATATAAATATCTGAGGGGAGGTAATGTTAGAAAATGTTCACAAGAAAAGGTGGCATTTGAGCTGAATAATGAAAAATAAAAAGAAGTTGGCTGAGTTTAGGAAGATGCTAATGAATTGCTTTTGTTTATTATGTTTAGATTCCTCAAATGAATTTAAATAAGATGGTGAATTCAGTGTTAGTCAAACTGAACTTGAGATGGCTGTGAGCAATACAAGATGTTTTGACCTCTTCATTCTAACTCTACTATAATCTCAAATCTTATATATCTACTCTATCAGTGATTATAGCTCCATGAGATGACTATAACTACTAGTATTTTTTCTACTTGATTTTGAATACTACAGATAGAAATAGCAAAACAAGTTGATGAAGCTAGAATTGTACCCAATAAGCTTTGTTTCGGTTGAAAATTTGACATTTAAGTCTTCTTAGCCTAGGAAACTAGATTTGATACCAGGGAAAGAAAAAAGAGACCACAGAAGAAAATAAAGTTTGAAAGTGAAAGTTGCTCAGTCTTGTCCAACTCTCTGTGACCCCATGGACTATACAGTCCATGGATTCTCTAGGCCAGAATACTGGAGTGGGTAGCCTTTCCCTTAAATGCACTCTACAGGAAGTTAATGTAAAATTAAGTGGTCATAGTCAAGTTCATTCCAAAATGTATCTTTTAGTTGAAAAATCTTCCATATTGATATAATTCTGATGAACATATTTGAATTCATAAACACAGAATCAGAACATCCATGAGTGCCAAAAAGGGTCAAAATCTCCAGTGCTTGCCTGTGACATCCAGGTGGTGAGCCAAGGAAGCAAGTGGAACTCTGTTCAGATCTTAAGAAGTCAGAGTACTAAAGTTTTTTTGCAGAAGTCTTTTATTACTATTATTAGAGGAATAATTGCTTCACACTGTTGTAGTGGCCTCACTGTATATCAGCGTGAATCAGTCACAGTTATATATATAGCCCCTCTCTCTGGAGCCTCCTTCCCCCACCCTTCCATCTCTCTATGTCATCATCCAGTGCCAGGCTGACTCCCTGTGTCATATAGCAGCTTGCTGTTTATATGTTTTACACATGATAGTGTATATATTGTCTCTGCTGCTCTCTTAATTTCTCCTTGCTGCTTCTTCCCCTGTTGTGTCCATAAGTCTGTTCTCTATGCCTGTGTCTCCTTCTCTTCTCTGTAAACAGGTTCATGGATGCAAATAAAGAGGTTGAAGTCATCACACATAAATGTTAATCTGTTTTCTTTTGCATCTTCCATAAAATAAAAATACCTGGTAAGAACTTAATAAGTACTTGAATTTTAGATTCTCTCGAGTCAGCCCTGCAAACATTATGAACACAGAAATTGCACCTATAGTGTGACTCATTTTAATTTAGCACTTACTGAATATTTTACAAAAATAAACTTTCACGCTTTGAGAATGATTATAGCAAAAAATTTAGGTCCATGAAGACTTGGACACCTAGAATGTCAATCACAAGTCCTATCAAGAAATATACTATTTCTAGTTCATAAGATGAAAAAAAATGCCTTTTTTTTTTTTTTTCCACACTTGTGGCATGTGAGATCTTAGTTCTCTGATCAGACTTTGAAGCCCTTTGCATCGGTAGCAAGGAGTCTTAACCACTGGACTGCCAGGAAAGTCTGAAAAAAAAATTTAATTCATGATATTTCTTTAATGATTGTAGGTCTATTCGGGTTTTGTTTCTACTTGTGTCCATTTTGGAAGAATACATTTTTTCCTAAGAAACATTTTGCCAAATATTTCAAGTAAGTATTTTTTTTTTTCATAGCTCTCTCTTATTTACAAAATCTCTACTTCCTTTTTAAAAAATTTTTTATTGAAGGATAATTGCTTTATAGAATTTGTTGTTTTCAGTCAAACCTCAACCTGAATCAACCATAGGTATACATATATTTCCTCCCTTTTGAATTTCCCTCCCATCTCCCTCCCCACCCCACCCCTCTAGGTTGATACAGAGCCTCTGTTTGAGTTTCTTAGTCATACAGCAAATTCCCGATGGCTCTCTATTTTACATATGGTAATGTAAGTTTCCACGTTACTCTTTCCATACATCTCCCCCATTCCTCCCCTCTCCCCGTGTCCGTAAGTCTATTCTCTATGTCTGTTTTTCCATTGCTGCCCTGTAAGTAAATTCTTCACTACTGTTTTTCTAGATTCCGTATATATGTGTTAGAATACAATATTTGCCTTTCTTTTCATGACTTGCTTCACTCTAGGTTCTAGGTTCATCCACCTCATTGGAACTGACTCAAAGGTGTTCCTTTTTATGGCTGAGTAATATTCCATTATGTATATGTACCACTACATTTTCATCCATTCATCTATTGAGGGACATCTAGTTGCTTCCATGTTCTAGCTATTGTAAATAATGCTGCAATGAATAATGGGATACATGTGTCTTTTTCAATTTTGGTTTCCTCAGGGTACATGCCCAGTAGTGGGATTGCTAGGTCATATGGTGGTTTTATTACTAGTTTTTTAAGGAACCTCCATACCATCTTCCATAGTGGCTATATCAATTTATGTTCTCACCAATGGTGCAAGAGCATTCCCTTATCTCCATACCCTCTCCAGCATTTATTGTTTGTAGACTTTTTGATGATGCCCATTCTGACTGGTGTGAGGTGATAGCTCATTGTAGTTTTGATTTGCATTTCTCTAGTAATGAGCAATGTTGAGCATCTTTTCATGTGTTTGTTAGCCATCTGTATGTCTTCTTGGGAGAAATGTCTGTTTAGGCCTTTTTCCCACTTTTTGATTGGGCTGTTTTTCTGGTATTGAGTTGTATGAGCTGCTTGTATATTTTGGAAATTAATCCTTTGTCAGTTGTTTCTTTTGCTATTATTTTCTCCCATTCTGAGGGTTGTCTTTTCACCTTGCCTATAGTTTCCTTTCCTGTACAAAAGCTTTTAAGTTTAATCAGGTCCCACTTGTTTACTTTTGTTTTTATTTCCATTACTCTAAGGGGGGGGGTCACACAAAATCTCTACTTTTATAGTTATGTCTCCCTTTTGTTCCTAAATTGTTATTAGTGTCTATTAAGAAAAAGCATTTTTATCCTTATGTCCTTTATTATTTACTAAACATTTTTTCTTTTATAAGTTATTTTTTATAAATAGATTTTTAAAGTTGTTTCTTTTTAAATTTGCTTCCATAGATTTGTTCATTCTGCAAGACCATGGAAGATCTAGAGGAGACATTATTTGAAGACTTTGAGAACTACTCCTATGCCCTGGAATATTACTCCTCAGAGACTGATTCAGAGGAGAAAGCACCCCTGGGAGCCATTCACTGGGTCTCCTTGGTGTTGTGCTGTTTGGCATTCATCCTGGGCATTCCAGGAAATGCCACGGTCATTTGGTTCACGGGATTCAAGTGGAAGAAGACAGTCACCACTCTGTGGTTCCTCAATCTAGCCATCGCAGATTTCATTTTTCTTCTCTTCCTACCTCTGTATATCTCCTACGTGGCCATGAATTTTCACTGGCCCTTTGGCATCTGGCTGTGCAAGGCCAATTCCTTCATTGCCCAGTTGAACATGTTCGCCAGTGTCTTCTCCTGATGGTGATAAGCCTGGACCGCTATATCTACCTGATCTGCCCTGTCTTATCTCATCGGTACCGTACCCTCAGGAACTCTCTGATTGTTATTCTAGTTGTTTGGCTTTTGGCTTCACTCATGGGTGGGCCAGCTCTGTACTTCCGGGACACTCTGGAGCTGAATAACTACACTCTTTGCTATAACAACTTCCATGAGCATGATGTGGACCTCAGGTTGATGAGGCATCATGTTCTGACCTGGGTGAAAGTTATTGTTGGGTACCTCCTCCCTCTGCTAACAATGAGCATTTGCTACTTGTGCCTCATCTTCAAGGTGAAAAAACGAAGCATCCTAATCTCCAGTAAGCACTTCTGGACCATCCTGGCTGTGGTCATGGCCTTTCTGATTTGCTGGACTCCTTATCACTTGTTTAGCATTTGGGAACTCACGATTCACCACAATAGCTATTTCCACCAAGTGCTACAGTCTGGCATCCCCCTCTCCACTGGCCTGGCGTTCCTCAATAGCTGCTTGAACCCCATCCTTTACGTCCTGATTAGTAAGAAGTTTCAAGCGCGCTTCCGGGCCTCAGTGGCTGAGATACTAAAATACACGCTGTGGGAGGTGAGCTGTTCAGGCACCCTGAGTGAGCAGCTCAGGAACTCTGAAACCAAGAATCCGAGTCTCCTGGAAACAGCCCAGTGAATTCTTGCCCTCCCACCCATCAGCACACGACTTTTGTGTGGTTCCCCTGACATGCTTTCAGATTTTTTGGTTCCAAGACATAGAGCTGATTGTATCTTTTTATATTTTTGGTAACTTTATTGGCATCCTATTTTTCTTTAGATATAAAACATAAGAAGGATCTTCATTTTTCTTTTCAGCAACTTAAATTATCTTATTCTTGCTAATTATACTATAGTGGATTAACCAACACACTTTTCTAATTTTAATGACTTTTAAAACTTCTAAATTTTAATATTAAATGTATGATTGATTTCAAAAATATAAAAATAGGCTTGTTTAAGCTCA
>SJYC01049136.1:0-20484 GCA_006408675.1 Madoqua kirkii
AGTAACCTATTAGACTTATTCTTAAAATGCAACATATGTACTTAATTTCTTTATTTCATGTAATCTGTATATGTACCTTTATGAATTAAAGTGATAGTTGATTATAGTAGGTTAAAATTGTTCCAGTTAAATATGAATACTTGGTAAACTGCCCCAAAATCTAGAAAATAACTATTATTATTATCTGTCACAATTCTGAAAATCGGGAGTTTAAACAAGGCACAGAAGGGAGGTTCGTCTCTCTGTTTCACAGTATCAGGGGCCTCAGCTGGATGGGCAGAGCAACTCTCTTCCCTCTGCCCTCTTCTCTTCCCTCGTTTCTTGTATCTTTCCCTCTTCTTTCTTCACATGGGTATTCCAGCATGGCACCTCAGGGAAGCCAGACTTAGGGTAATACAGGGCTCTAAGAGACCAGGGTGGAAACTTCCACTCTTCTTAACAGCTATGCTAGACTCTGCACACTTCCATTGTACTCTATTGATCAAAGCAGTCACTGGCCAGGTCAGATTCAAAGAGAGGAGACATAGACCCCATCTCTCAATTGGGATATATGCTCAATTAAACTCCTACACTAATATTATAAATATAAATGTTTATATAAAGGTTTCTGGAAAGTTCTGGATATGTGCAAATATGTATAAGTTTGCTATAAACATGAAACACATCCAGATAGTAGGTAGGTCAGCCCAATATAAGAAAGATTTCAGGAAAAGAAGGCATGTATGATATTTCCACTTTCTATTTCTATATTTATATAGACAAATGTAAGACCAATAAAGTATACCTTCAAGTCAATGACATTTTCATGATGCAAATCTGTTGCATTTAAGACTATAATAGTATTCTGACTTCTATTCATTTATCCCTTTAGCAAATAGTTGACTAAGAGTTATATACAATTTTAGTACATAGATATTTTAAGGGATGTCAAGAGGCGGCCCTAGTGATAAAGAACCTGCCTGCCAATGCAGGAGATGTAAGAGACATGGGTTTAACCCCTGGGTTGCAAAGATCCCCTGGAGGGGGCATGGCAATCCACTCCAGTGTTCTTGCCTGGAGAATGGACAGAGGAGCCTGGCTGGCTACAGTGCATAGGGTCGCAAAGAGTTGGACATGACTGAAGCAACTTAGCACACACACAAGATGAATAAGGTACTTATAGAGAGTGAGAGTAAACTTGGATAAGAACAATCCTAAAACAAGATAGAGAGTAGTAAATACTATTCAGTTCGGTTCAGTCGCTCAGTCGTGTCTGACTCTTTGCGACCCCATGAACCGCAGCACACGAGTCCTCCCTGTTCACCAACTGCCAGAGTCTACCCAAACCCATGCCCGTTAAGACAGTGATGCCATCCAACCATCTCATCCTCTGTCGTCCCCTTCTCCTCCTGCCCTCAATCTTTCCCAGCATTAGGGTCTTTTTCAAATGAGTCAGCTCTTCACATCTGGTGGCCAGAGTACTGGAGTTTCAGCTTCAACATCAGTCCTTCCAATGAACACCCAGGACTGATCACCTTTAGAATGGACTGGATGGATCTCCTTGCAGTCCAAGGGACTCTCAAGAGTCTTCTCCAACACCACAGTTCAAAAGCATCAATTCTTCAGCACTCAGCTTTCTTCACAGTCCAACTCTCACATCCATACATGACCACTGCAAAAACCATGGCCTTGACTAGACGGACCTTTGTTGGCAAAGTAATGTCTCTGATTCTTAATAGGTCTAGGTTGGTCATAACTTTCCTTCCAAGGAGTAAGCGTCTTTTAATTTTATGGCTGCAATCACTATCTGCAGTGATTTTGGAGGCACCCAAAATAAAGTCAGCCACTGTTTCCCCATCTATTTACCATGAAGTGCTGCGATTCGTGGGGTCGCAAAGAGTTGGACACGACTGAGCGACTGAACTGAACTGAACTGATGGGACCATATGCCATGATCTTCGTTTTCTGAATGTTGCGCTTTAAGCCAACTTTTTCACTCTCCTCTTTCACTTTCATCAAGATACTCTTTAGTTCTTCTTCACTTTCTGCCATAAGGGTGGTGTCATCTGCATATCTGAGGTTATTGATATTTCTCTTGGCTATCTTGATTCCAGCTTGTGCTTCTTCTAGCCCAGCGTTTCTCATGATGTACTCTGCACATAGGTTAAATAAGCAGGGTGACAATATACAGCCTTGATGTACTTCTTTTCCTATTTGGAGCCAGTCTGTTGTTCCATGTCCAGTTCCAACTGTTGCTTCCTGACCTGCATATAGGTTTCTCAAGAGGCAGGTCAATCTAGGTTGGTCATAACTTTCCTTCCAAGGAGTAAGCGTCTTTTAATTTTATGGCTGCAATCACTATCTGCAGTGATTTTGGAGGCACCCAAAATAAAGTCAGCCACTGTTTCCCCATCTATTTACCATGAAGTGCTGCGATTCGTGGGGTCGCAAAGAGTTGGACACGACTGAGCGACTGAACTGAACTGAACTGATGGGACCATATGCCATGATCTTCGTTTTCTGAATGTTGCGCTTTAAGCCAACTTTTTCACTCTCCTCTTTCACTTTCATCAAGATACTCTTTAGTTCTTCTTCACTTTCTGCCATAAGGGTGGTGTCATCTGCATATCTGAGGTTATTGATATTTCTCTTGGCTATCTTGATTCCAGCTTGTGCTTCTTCTAGCCCAGCGTTTCTCATGATGTACTCTGCACATAGGTTAAATAAGCAGGGTGACAATATACAGCCTTGATGTACTTCTTTTCCTATTTGGAGCCAGTCTGTTGTTCCATGTCCAGTTCCAACTGTTGCTTCCTGACCTGCATATAGGTTTCTCAAGAGGCAGGTCAGGTAGTCTGGTATTCCCATCTCTTTCAGATTTTCCACAGTTTATTGTGATCCACACAGGCAAAGGCTTTGGCATAGTCAATAAAGCAGAAATAGATGTTTTTCTGGAACTCTCTTGCTTTTTCCATGATCTAGTGGATGTTGGCAATTTGATCTCTGGTTCCTCTGCCTTTTCTAAAACCAGCTTGAACATCTGGAAGTTCACAGTTCACGTATTGCTGAAGCCTGTCTTGGAAAAATACTATAAGAGAGCCAAGAAGAGTGTAGCCTGTTCAGAGAGGAAAGAGATGGACTCCAGTGGGCCAGTGAAGAAGCACTGGAAATCTATGTCCTTGGCACTGGGGTTTCTTAAAGATGCCACTCTTTTTCCATGTCTCTGCTGGTTCTCTTGTCTTTTATAAATACAAACTCTGCTACTCACTGCAGTTTTTAAAGTACTTAATTTTCTATAATTTCTTGATTTTTTTTTAAAGTTGTGAGGGAAGGTATGTATCTTTTAAATTTCATCTTAGTTTTTAGAAATGCTAATATCAGATCATTTACTGGTTATGTTCTTTACTGTTAGCCCCATGTGACAATCAGATCTGATTTAGAAATTATTCCAAGAAAAAAATAAAATATGTGGCATAGCTCAGCATATCCCAAACTTTTGCCATTCCCAAGCTTCCTGCCTCCTGCCATACCCAGTACAGGTTAAGGGAAGATTGGGAGAGAAAGGCTCATTGTGAGTTTTTAGCCCTCTGTGTTCCGTTGAACCCTGCCCCCTGCATGAGGAGGGTTTGCAATATTTCACTCTGGTGTACCCCTCAACCCTCAAAGGATGGGCTCCCAGGATCAGGAGAAAAGCTGGAGGATCCAAGAAAGAAAAGAGAATTATGTAGGTTCATCCCTGGTTTGTGCAGAGAGACTGACTCTGAAGGCTGGAGGAGAAAGAAGGCTGAGGAGTAGGAAAGAAAACAATTAAGATACCAGGGTCAAAAGTACATTATGGAGCAGGTGGTGGTCTGGCAGTTCAGCACAGTGCTTCCTAAGCTTTGTGAGTAAGGAACCCATGCAGAGCAATTCGGTTTTTCATATGCTATGGGAACGGCGTCTAAGGCCTGTGAACTTTCCAAGGGCCTGTGAAAATGTTTGAGATCCTGAAAAAATATCGTCTCTAAAATTAAAAAGGGAAACTTGAAAAGTCAAAATTAATAAAATTCTGAGTTTATTTGAAAGTCTAATGAAAAGTTATTGGTCCTTTCCCCAGAAAAAAATGCTTTTAAATAAAATTTCAGGGAGTCCTTGTACCCCAGGCAAAGAACTCCAATGTTAGTGGCTTTTAAACTAGATGATAACGGGGCTTCCTTGGTGGTCCAGTGGTTAGGAGTCTGTTTTCTGATGCAGGAGACACGGTTCACTTCCTGGTCTGGGAAGATCCCACATGTTGCGGACAGCTAAGCCCATGCACCACCACTGTTGAGCCTGTGCTTTGGAGCCAGGGAGCGGCAGCTACTAAGCCCGAGTGCTACAACTGTGGAAACCCATGTGCCCTAGAGCCTGTGCTCTGCAAGAGAAACCATCACAATAAGAAGTCCAAGCACAGCATCAAAGACACAGCACAGCCAAAAATAAAGAAAACAGCGATAACCTGGGTGTAACTTACAGGAATCTACTAGTAGAAAGTAGCAACCAATGCAAGCACTTTCTAGCAGAAACAGTTTATTTTAATTCTCAACTTGAGGGAAGATCCAGAGCATAGTGTAGGACCTAAGGCTGGGCCCAGATTTAGACACTTCAAGCTTCCTCCCCTGGCAGCTGGAATTGGATAGTGGGGCTCTCCAGGGATCTAATAACCTCTAATGAATAGCATGAATTAATGAAAGGACAGAGGGGGCTAGAGGAAGAGGACTGCACTGGGGCAATCTGAGGAGGAAGCAAGGAAGCTCAATGCCTAGCTGGCCGAAGAGTAAAGAATCCCATGGCTTCCAGGGACTGGGGCATGAACCCAGCAAGACAGACCTGATTCCTTCTCAATGGAAGGAAACAGAGTGCAGTTTTCAGGGCCTCCTGAAGCAGGATATCTGGCTTTGAATTATGACCCAATTTATCCCAGCTAAACGAAGATCATGGCATCTGGTCCCATCACTTCACGGGAAATAGATGGGGAAACAGTGGAAACAGTGTCAGACTTTATTTTTGGGGGCTCCAAAATCACTGCAGATGGTGACTGCAGCCATGAAATTAAAAGACGCTTACTCCTTGGAAGAAAACTTATGACCAACCTAGATATTATATTCAAAAGCAGAGACATTACTTTGCCAACAAAGGTCCATCTAGTCAAGGCTATGGTTTTTCCTGTGGTCATGTATGGATGTGAGAGTTGGACTGTGAAGAAAGCTGAGCGCCGAAGAATTGATGCTTTTGAATTGTGTTGGAGAAGACTCTTGATAGTCCCTTGGACTGCAAGGAGATCCAACCAGTCCATTCTAAAGGAGATCAGCCCTGGGATTTCTTTGGAGGGAATGATGCTGAAGTTGAAACTCCAGTACTTTGGCCACCTCATGCGAAGAGTTGACTCATTGGAAAATATCTGATGGTGGGAGGGATTGGAGGCAGGAGGACAAGGGGACGACAGAGGATGAGATGGCTGGATGGCATCACGGACTTGATGAACGTGAGTCTGAGTGAACTCCTGGAGTTGGTGATGGACAGGGAGGCCTGGGGTGCTGCAGTTCATGGGGTCGCAAAGAGTCAGACACGACTGAGTGACTGAACTGAACTGATGACCTTGGCTAAATTGACCCTATCTGCAAAATGGATTCATAATAGTAGTACCTACCACATAGAGTTATTATGAAAGTTAAATGAACTGACAAAGGTGAAGTACTTCAAGTGGGTGCTTAGTCCTATAAATACTTAATATTACCTGGCATTATACTTATTCAGTGAAACTCTCAGCATCTGACATAGGGAAAGTGAAAGACAGTGAAGTTGCTCAGTCGAGTCCGACTCTTTGCGACCCTGTGGACTGTAGCCCACCAGGCTCCTCCATCCACAGGATTCTTCAGGCAAGAATACTGGAGTGGGTTGCCATTTCCTTCTCCAGGGGATCTTCCTGGCCCAGGGATTGAATACAAGTCTCCCGCATTGCAGGGAGACGCTTTAACCTCTGAGCCACTAGTAATTACTTATTAATGTTAGAGCCCTTTCATCTCTTGAATGAATATAAAAAAATCTCATAGGAGGGGAACTTATACAAAGAATTTCAAATTTTATAAATTTTATTTTAAAATATGTATTCATTAAGAATTTCCTGGCAGTCCAGTGGTTAAGACTCTGTGCACTCAGTGCCTAGGCCCCAGGCTCAGTCCCTGGTCTGAGTACCAAGATCTTATAAGCTGCACATTGTGGCCAAATTAATAAATGTTTCTTAAAATTTATAAAGTTTAGAAATACTATAAAAGGATATTATGGGGTGAGAGGCTACAAGAGGCAGGAAAAGTAGAATGAAAGACATTAAAAGAGATGATTTAAGTGCAGCTGGAATGATTAATTTTAACAAATGCAGGTGAAAAAGTATTTCAGGTAGGTGGCACCACAAGAGTATATGTTTAGAGGACAGAAAACAAAAGAGAGCAGTCCCATTTCCTAGGGGCAAAGCAAGGATAGAAGAATCCCCAGGTTGGAGTCAGGCTTGAATAGTAATTCACCACTCAATATTCTTCCACCTGTGAGTGGTTCCTTGGGGACGCACGCTTAGAAGCCTGTTGACAGTTTTCTTTGATGCTCTCTTTACTAGAAGCTGGGCTTCCCTTGTGGCTCAGTTGCTAAAGGATCCACTTGCAGTGCGAGAGACCCAGGCTTGATCCCTGGGTTGGGAAGATCCCTTGGAGAAGGGAAAGGCTACCCACTCCAGTATTCTGGCCTGGAGAATTCCATGGACTGTGTAGTCCATGGGGATGCAGAGTCGGACATGACTGAGCGATTTTCCCTCACTTCACTTTACTAAAAGCTATTCAGGACAATGACATTTCAAATGACAAACTTTCATTTGGGACATTTTCTAGATGCAACTGTTATCCATACAGGACATGTATGGAGAGAATATCTGTTTATCTTTCTTAAGTTTATCCTTATGTTGTTTTACTTTTCCTCGTGGAGGGTATCAAGCAAGGGTTAGATGAAATAGGGTCAAATTGTCTAAATGCAGGAATGAAGAACTTTCCCCATTCTGATGCCAATATATGACCTGGCCCATGAAGACAGGGGCTTGCATTCCTTCTGTGTCACTTACTAGGTGAATAACTGGGGAATGATCTTTCAGAGGTGTATCCTTATCTGTAAGTGCTGATGGTAGTGTTTGCTTTATCTCACCGGCTTATAATGGGGTTCATATTAGACAAAGTATGTGAGGCACGCACTTTTTTTTTTACACTTATTCTATGGACAATAACTGTCATTGCCAAATGTATTAGTTTGGAAAAAAATTATACACACATTCAAAAACACTAATGCAACTCTTTTTTGTATCTTTGTCCATAAGCTTATAGTTCATAGTTATGGTCAGTGAAAAAATCAAGCATTTTCATTGCTGCCATAATCTCCATTACTTTCTAAACTAAATGTATTAAATTTATAAAAACTTTCATATATGCCATGATTTAGCCCTTTCTGTTGTTAAATAGTCCTCTTATTTCCCTGCTTCTGTACACAGATCTCTAGATCAAAACTTTTTTTTTTTTTTACTGAAATATAGTTGACATACAATACTATATTAGTTTCAGGTATACAACATAGTAGTTTGACATTTATGTACATTAAAATTGGTCACTATACTAAACCTAGTAAACACCTGTCACCATAAAAAGCTACAATTTTGCAGACTATATCCTCTACTACAGTGTACATTGCTGTGATTTATTTAAATTTGTCCCTCTTAATTCCTTTCATCTTTTTCACCACCCTCCTCCCCTCCCACCCACTCCAACTTCCACCTCTGCTCTGCCTTTTTCATTCTCTGGCTTGGAAACCAGGCTCACCATTGCCCTGCCCAGAGTGAGCCAGCCTGTAACTCAGATGTCTCTACAACCTGGTCCTATCTATTAATAATCCCAAACAGACACTACAAAATCCAGCCAAACTGGTCTAATTGCCTCCCAAAACTGTTCTCATTCTTGGCTTCTCATTCTTCCTTTCACATCATCCTGGTTCTATTTTTTTTTTTTTTTAATGAATGACTGATTAAGATCTATCCGACTCAAGTCCTAACTCTTCTAAAAAACTTTTACTCAATTCTAGCCTTCCCTGAGTCTCTGGACTTTTGTATTACCGTGACATCTCCTTATCTGCAGGTTCTACAACTGCAGATTCAACCAGCTACAAATCAAAACTATCTGAAAAAAGAAAAAATTCCAGAAAGTCGCAAAGAGCAGAACTTCCATTTGTCGCATGCTGACAACCATTTACATAGCATTTACATTGTACTAGGTATTATAAACAGTCAAGATGATTTAATACAGGAGGATGCTAGTAGGTTATATGCAAATACTATGCCATTTTATATAAGAAATTTGAGCATCTTAGGATTTTGGTACCTGAGGTTTGAGGGTGTTTCCTGGAACCAATCCACCCTTGGATACTGAAGGATGACCATACTTATTTAATCACGAAATAACTTAACAATTTTAAGGATGTTTGAACCACCTCCCTTTGGCTATTTTCTTACTCCTTTTGTAATTTTATAACATCTAACATTGTGACACTGAATGAATCAGTTTTGAATTCCCACACTGTGCCCAGTTCTTATATTGGATGGATGAATATGAAAAAATAAATACGGTTTCAGCATCAGGTAATCACTTAGAGAACATATCAAAAAAGATGGGGTTCTTATTCCAAGGCCAGAAACAGGAAAAAAAATCTCTTTCTCTATGTATACCTATGCCTTCTGAACATACTGGTTCAAAAAAACAATTCAGTATACTGGCTCACGTGAAGATGTGAGCATTGCTCATAATAGCAAAAAACTGAAAGCAAACTAAAGATCCAATAACCAGACTAAGTAAGATATGAGAAAATGATTATATAACTATTTTTAAAATGAGGAAGTCTTTTATGTACCATTACAGAATAAAAGATATCCAAGTCTACTTCTATGGACAAAATTTAAGATGCAGAAATTCGCATCATATGCTACAATTAGCCTCTACATATGCTTAGACTAGCTCTGGAAAGACTAGGAATCTGGTGACCTTGGTTGCTTTTATGAAAGTGAATGGGAGACCTGGGGGACAGGGAAGACTTCACTGTATAAACTCTAGCATTTTGAATAATATTAATGTGTAATCATTTTAAATGACATTAAAAGACACCATTAATTTTTCATTCAAGGCCATGGCGTCAAGATCTTAAAGTCATATGCTTCATTATTTTAAGATTTACCAGACAGCTGTGGTTTGAACTGACTATTCTGAATTTTTTAACTCTTACTTTTAACCATTGTTTTTCCTGTATTTCAGCAGCGTGGTCTGTGGTATCTTGGTTCAGATCAGGAATCCATGTCCCCTGCAGTGAAAGCACTGTGCCTTAACCACTGGATTCTAGGGGAGCCCCTGAAAAACATTTTTAATCATTAGTTCAAAATTAATGACTTTTCATACTTAACATTTTGGTCAGGCTACTTGGTACTCAAGTGACTGTGAATTATTTTTGGCTATTCACTAGGCTACTACATCTCGCGTTTCCTATCATTTCCAGAATCCCCAGGCTCTGCTGTTCTCCACAAAATCAAGTGCTGCCCTCTGCTGGCTCGCATAATCGTGACAACCTGAAAATATCTCCAGTGATTTTAGACTGGGTCTGTTGTAATCTCTTTGGCCTATAGACTACAAAATTAACATTTTTGGAGGTCTACAATTCCCAAGCTCTACTTTTCTGAAAACTACTACTGCAAAAAAATATATACATACTACTGAAAGAAAAAAAAGAAGTCCCATCAAGTGACTTCCTTGGTGGTCAGTGGTTAAGACTTCACACTTTCAATGCAGGGGTCCCGACTTTGACTACTGATTAAGGAACTAGATCCCACAGGCCACATCCAAGACTTCTTGTTCAGTTGCTCAGTTGTGTCCAAGTCTTTGCTAGATATTTCTCCTGGCAATCTTGATTCCAGCTTGTGTTTCTTCCAGTCCAGCCTTTCTCATGGACTCTGCACAGAAGTTAAATAAGCAAGGTGACAATATATAGCCTTGACGTATTCCTTTTGCTATTTGGAACCAGTCATACATTTAACTGTAGTACCATTTGTTTTGAAGATCCCCCACCCTGACAGACTTAGTCAGACTTACAAATTCAGGTAGAATGTCCCACTTCCTCACCCAAGCTAGACTCATGAACCACAGCCTAGGGATCAATCACCCATCTTTAGGCCTAACAGAAGTTAAATAAGCAAGGTGACAATATATAGCCTTGACGTATTCCTTTTGCTATTTGGAACCAGTCATACATTTAACTGTAGTACCATTTGTTTTGAAGATCCCCCACCCTGACAGACTTAGTCAGACTTACAAATTCAGGTAGAATGTCCCACTTCCTCACCCAAGCTAGACTCATGAACCACAGCCTAGGGATCAATCACCCATCTTTAGGCCTCCGTCCCAAACACTACTACACAGTTCAGTTCAGTTGCTCAGTTGTGTCTGACTCTGAGATGACCCCATGGACTGCAGCATGCCAGGCTTCCCTGTCCATCACCAACTCCTAGAGCTTACTCAAACTCATGAACGTGGAGTCAGTGATGCCATCCAACCATCTCATCCTCTTGTCGTACCCTTCTCTTCCTCCCTTCAATCTTCCCAGCATCAGGGTCTTTTCCAAGGAGTCATTTTTTTTGCATCAGGTGGACAAAGTATTGGAATTTCAGTTTCAGCATCAGTCTTCCCAGTGAATATTCAGGATTCATTTCCTTGAGGATTGACTGGTTTGATCTTGAAGTTCTCCAACACCAAAAAGCATCAATTCTTTGACACTTAGCTTTATGATCCAACTCTCACATCCATACATGATTACTGGAAAAACCATACCTTTGACTAGACAGACTTTTGTCAGTAATATCTCTTTTTAATATGCTGTCTAGTCTGGTCATAAGCTTTTTTTCCAAGGAGGAAGCGTCTTTCGGTTTCATGGCTGCAGTCACCATCTGCAGTGACTTTGGAGCCCAAGAAAATAAAGTCTATCACTGTTACCCTTGTTTTTCCATCTATTTGCCATGGAGTGATGGGACCCAATGCCATGATCTTTGTTCTTTCAATGTTGAGTTTTAAGCCAGTGTTTTCACTCTCATTGAAACTCTTTAGTTCTTTGCTTTCTGCCATCAGGATGGTGTCATCTGCGTTATCTGAGTTTATTATTTCTCTTGGCAATCTTGATTCCAGCCTGGTATTTCACATGATGTACTCTACATGTAAGTCAAATAAGCAGGGTGACAATATAGTCTTGACTCCTTTCCCACTTTGGAACCAGTCTGTTGTTCCATGTCCAGTTCTGTTGTTTCTTGACTTGCATAAAGATTTCTCAGGAGGAAGGTAGGGTGATCTGGTATTCCCGTCTCTTGGAAGAATCTTCAGGCTTCCGTCCCCACACTACCACAGTAGTGTGGTACCTGTTTGGTACCACACAGGTACACAAATTCTCCCGGAACAGTACATAAGGCATCATTTAAAATTTCCAATGTTGCCTTGATACAGGTTGCAATTCACGGCAAATTCTGGGAATCCTCCCCTCCTCCAGGATGCCCACAGACTATCACTGTATTGTATCTCTTTGTGACCCCACGGACCATTGTCCACCAGGATACTCTGTCCTTAGGATTATGCAGGTAACAATACTGGAGTAGGCTGCAATTTCCTTCTCTTGGGGATCTTCCCAACCCAGGGATTGAACCCAAGTCTCTTGCATTAGCAGGTGGGTTCTTTACCACTAGTACCACTGGGAAACCTAGCTCTGGGTTAGGTAGGTATCCTTTAGTAAATCATACATCCTAACTCATGTAACACATAACATTTTTAGTTGAGACTTTTGTGATTTTAGTCACAAGTAGACACTGTCTTGAAGATGTTGCTGCTACTGCTGCTAAGTTGCTTCAGTCGTGTCCGACTCTGCAACTCCATAGACGGCAGCCCACCAGGCTCTGCCATCCCTGGGATTCTCCAGGTAAGAACACTGGAGTGGGTCGCCATTTCCTTCTCCAATGCATGAAAGTGAAAAGTTAGGTCACAACAAACTACTGTCAGCCATTGTCACTGACTACAAAATGAGTCTTGGCCTTTAATTCCTATAACTCCAAATGTTTAACTATCCAACAAAATTATATTTGCAACGTGCCTGGTACTATCATAAGCACTTTACCTGTTTTTCACTCATTTCTTATGATTCAAGATATTCTGAATATTCTCATTGAGGAGTCAGCTCAGATACTGGGGAACTTTGTAACTGAGCCATTATATATGGGCCAAATTAATCTAAAATCAACTCCTGGCAGTTAACTGCCTTGGACCTGGGTAACTAAAGTCCCAATCTTAGTACAAATTCTCAGTCAAGTACACCTCTCCAATAATATAAACACTTGAAATACTGCAGTAAAAGTTGTATCACCACTTACAGAGGACGTCACTAACAGGTAGAGAAGTTGTCCTAAGTCCACTTTTGTTTATAAAATCTACCTTACATCTATGCGTAGCCATAGTGTTCATAATAGGTAGTCCTTCTTTTTTGGCTAAATGTTGAATGACAATGCTGACCTAAATTTACATTATTTATGAGTTATCTAGCCACTGAATTTCTTCCCTCAAAAATGGAATATAAGTACCACCTTCTTATCTAGAAATCAAGAGCCAAGGGTTGTCTTTCAAACTTTTATTTAAGGTCACTGATCCATGATGGATTTTAGATCTTGTTGAATGCAGCCACATCCATAGACTGTACATACTCATCAAAAGCAGTGATCTGCTCCTCCAGCATGTCTGTCCCAACTTTGTCGTCTTCAACTACACACTGTATTTGAAGTTTCTTAATGCCGTACCCAACCGGAACTAGTTTAGCTGAAAAGAAGATCAAAGAAAGTCTTAGAATTGACACAGTTGGAAACCATGCAGATGCCAGTGTCAAAAAGAGAAGACTAAACTCACAAGAGCCCCAGACCAAGCCGTCTGCTTGAATGCTTCTGACGCACTCCTCTAGTTTTGCCATATCGGTCTCATCATCCCAAGGTTTCACGTCTAATAAGATGGAAGACTTGGCGACAAGTGCTGGTTCTAAAAAAATTTAAAAAGTGTACAGGAAACAGCATTGTTCAAACAATTCTCTTTGCACTACTCCAAGTCACTTAACAAACCTTAAATTTATTTCTAAATGGATCATCTCCTTAGCCACACAAAAGTACAGAACACACACCTTGTGTTTGTCACACACATGCCCACTTTCTGTTGTGCTGAGAAAGAGGTGTTGAGTTGTGTGACAGTTTCTTTCCCACAGTGGAATGCCACAGCTGCTACCTTTAAGAACAGCTACAGACCAGTAGCTGTGGAAGTTTTGAAGCTCTAATTCAACAAAATACGGAGGGAAGGAAATTACTTTGGAGGTTAGTTTTTTAAAAAGATTATTCACACTATGAAATCTATTAAGTCAATTAGACACGAATTATAAAATGACCCACTTTTGGCTTTCTTTGACTCATACTGGGCAAGGCGTTCTTCTCTTAGCCTCTTGGCTTCTTCACTTTCCTGTAAAGGAAAAAATTTCACGTATTTCACAAAGTGAGTTGTTCCTCAGTTTAAAGCTGGTGGGTTGTAACAAAGACAGGCTTTGTCAGAAAAAAGCAAATCCATCACGAGCTCAGCCGAAAGATGGTGATTTGATTTTATTCATCATGTAGGCAGTCAGAATTTTTAAAAGGCAGGCAATTTTAAGTGAAACCAGGGTTAAAACCCAGGGATTTTGGCTACAGAGCCTGTGCTTAAGCAGTGATACACATGTAAGTCAATTTATGCCATACCTCCTCATCATCAGATCCAAAGAGGTCAATGTCATCATCATCTTTACTATCTGTAGCTCCACTTTCTGTGGTGTCTTCCACATTAGCAGGGCCATATTTGCCCAGAGCTTTCTTCACTCCTGGCAGGCTTGAAAAAAAAAATTAATCAAATATTACTAGGTCACCATGATGTCCCCTTTCACATAACACATGAGAACTTGTTTTCATTACAATTAAAGAATCTCTTTTGTACTAAGAATTTACCCTTCAACCCTCCCTGGTAAGTACTTCTATATATATGTTTAGCTTCTCACCCAACCATCATCAGTATCATGTGAAACATTATATTCAATATGGACAATGACATACTTTCAGAATGAGTATTTCTATTTGAGATTTCATTAAGTATGCTTAGTTCCATTCTTAGCGAACTGGAGTCTGCCTCCCCAAACTTCCGTTCTTGTTAGCAGTTTCCTAAGATTGAAGGACCCGCTCATCTCCGAGGTCCACCCCTGCCCTCTGCCCCCAGGTCAAGGTCAGGCACATTGGCAGGGCAGTGTGGGGAAAATATGAATTGCCGTTTTTGATCAAGTAAAATTCATATTTGGGGGCAAGACAAAATAAAAATTAAAAATAAAAGATTTTTTAGTCCACTTGAACCACCTCCCTCCCCTCTAGGCTGCATTGTGTATGTGCATTAATCAACCCTCTTAAAGAAATATTTCTTCTTAATCTTGGGCCATGATGAACTATGATCTGCTTCCCACCTGTAAATCTAGATTACATAAACCATTATTAAATAATACATTAATTAATGTACAGCCTTCAAGCAGACTTATGTGGAGGGAACAGTTGTCAGGTTTTGGAGGAGTTTATCAGAGGTTATAGTCCTCGGTGTGGCTTTAATGAAATTTTCTATTTCCTGGATTGACCAATTTTTTTCTTCAATATGGTCACGTTCTACCTGCTACATGAAAAAACCGGAGGATTTCAGTCTCTTGGCCCTGCTCAAGTCATGGAGAAATTAGCTCACAATATCTCAACAAAACTATAATATCCAGAACCCTAACTTGTCATGTGAAAACGCAGTTTAAGCTCCGAAAGTATCTAATTCTTAAGCAAATACAAAATTAATGAAATTTTCTATTTCCTGGATTGACCAATTTTTTTCTTCAATATGGTCACGTTCTACCTGCTACATGAAAAAACCGGAGGATTTCAGTCTCTTGGCCCTGCTCAAGTCATGGAGAAATTAGCTCACAATATCTCAACAAAACTATAATATCCAGAACCCTAACTTGTCATGTGAAAACGCAGTTTAAGCTCCGAAAGTATTCTAATTCTTAAGCAAATACAAAGATAATTTTACCTGGCCTTTTCCTTCTCATAAGATTTGATGTGATTATACCAACGGAGGGCATGACACAGGTCGGCAGGTGGTGGGCCGGAGACAGCTTCAAATACTGCCACATCTGCTTGTGATGGCACATACCTGCCGATGACACAAACGGAATTACACACACTTTTATAAGGAGAGACACAAACACCACCAAACGAATGACAAACACTACGAACTCGACCTTTCGTCTCCGGGGTACCTAAATTGCTTTGTCTTTTGTAAGAAATAAGCTTTTTAGGATCAGGGATCATTTATTTGGTCTCCGCGATACCCGGAGACATGCCTGCCACTCAGTAGACCTCTTCAGAAATTGCAATTGCTAACATGGAGCTACAGGCTTACATCTGTTAACGGAGCAAAGACGTGGAAAAACATGGTAGAGTTAAGCATGCGGAAAAGGCATATTTTAACCCTTATTCCCTCGCAACCCCCTCCCCCAGGAGAGCCCTGGGACCGGGTTTCCCTTCCTCTAGCCGCAGCAGAGACGGCGCCACGTGGCCCCACCAACCTGGCTCTGCCCGACCCGGGCCAATGCGCTCACCCCTCTATGTAACTCTTGTCCGCCAAGTAGTCGTTGAGCACCTGGAGGCCAGCGGGGCTTTTCAAGTCTCCAAAACCCATGGCGATGGCTAATCTAGAATTGGGAGGCAGCTAAGAAAAAGAGGCGCGCAACCGGTCAACGCCAAGCGCTAAGAGGAAAAAAGGGCCGCAAAAGGCCGGAAATCCCTTATATAGAAACGGAGGCGTTTCTCTCCGAGGCCCCCGGACGCAGGTTAAAGGTCAAAGTAGTTAAGATTCTTCAACGTAAAAAGCAAAGGCTCTAAATTAATGGCCCACGATTTATCCGTTGGCCTTTCTTTGGGTTTGGAAATCAATCAATAAAATGGTTATTTCTTAAACTGCTACCTCCACGGTTTTCCAAGACTCTAGGACCCGCCCTCTGGGGGTGCCGGAGATAGCCGAGAACGCTCGGCCTCGGCCGACAGGCCACTTCCGGCGGAACTGCGGGTCCGAGCCGGCCCCCGTCACCCCAAACCCCACCCCGGCCTCCTCCCCGGTACTACGCCCTCCGCCCCGCCCTCTGTCAAGCCGACGGAAGCTGCCGAACTCTATCAGCCGGAAATTGTCGAACTGGGGTTTCTAGTCCCTCCCGGCTTTCCGTTCTTCCAGGCCCGGCTGGTGGAGATACCCGAGGCCGCCATATTGAATAGGCAACCCGGCCTCTGAAGGGGTCGGTGTATTGCAGACAGTTCTGCAGGGTAGCCTCCGCGGCTCCAGGGAGAAGGTGAGGTCGTGTTTGGGTGAGAAGGCCGAGATGTCCCAGCCCCCGGCGTTTGTTTATTGACTAGACTGTTTCCTTTGTCTCAGCCCACTCATTCTCCTCTTGTCCTTGACTTTGCGCCGCGTCCCACCCCGCCTCCTCGGGAACCCCCGAGAGCCGGCAGGTGAGGACTCTTAGGCAAGATCTCTGGTCTGATGGAGCAGAGAGTAGGAGGAAACCTGGAGGCTCTGGGGAACGCTGGCCCGAGTGCATCTTGTGGGTGACCTTCCCTTTGCATGGGAATGCAAGACAGTCCCCTTCCTGGAGAGGACCTGTGTCAGTGACTTAGGCCTAAAGACTGAGCCTTTCCCCTAGATTAACACATACCTGGTACAGGGCATCTTTGGCCGCTGTCGCCTTAGCAACTGTACATGACTTTTGTTTTGTTTTTGGTTTTGTGCAAGGGCTGTATTGGGTAGTACTTACCATTTTCACTGATGGGGAAGAAAGGACATTTAAACTGTTGGCCCAAAGGTTGCACTGCAAATGACAAAGCTACTTTGTTTAAATTTGGGGGATCTAATGCATGCACATATACTATAAAGGCGTGGATCAGATACAACTCTGCTCAGAAACAGAACTTTCTGAGAGTATAGAAGCTGTAACATGAACTGTTTCTGATTAATAAACATCAGGTTGGTTTTTTACTGAAAGTCTTTTTTTTCCCCCCACTGAATTGTGTGTGCATCTTTAAGCAGGGTGTTACAAGACTGCCAGAGCACCTACACTCTTAAGGCCAGGAAAGTGGAAGTGAATGCCAGATGGTAGAGATAGAACTCATTTAGCAGATAGTTAGTGGATGTCTGTTATAAACTGGAAGTGAGTCTGCAAGGAAGAATTAAATGGGTGACATGACTGGAGAGTAGTTAAAATAGTTTTAGTTAGACTGGTCTAAGAAAATCTCCCTGAGAAATGCCTTTTAAGGCAGAAATTTGAAGGATGGGGAGGGCCCAGAAAGACCTGAGGAAAGAGCATTTCAGTCTGAGGCCACAGCCCTTGGGAAGATGGGAGAGGCAATGGGAGCAGTGTGGAAGCCAGGAGACCTGTTAGGAGGCTGTTCCGATAGTCCAAGCAAGAGATGATGGTGGCTTGGAATAGGATAGTACCTTGGAGGGAGGGAAATGGATGGATGCAGGGTACATGGTGAATGTGGAGTGGTGTTATCTGTCCCTGTACCAAAACGTGTTCAGTCTAGTTTTAGAAATTATTCATCATTAGCACTTTCCCATCTTATATTTGATTTTTTCTGTTCCTGCAAGGTAGCTGAATAAGTGTAAAGCACTTATCAAAGTTTTGCAAATCTGTATTTCTTATGTTGGGGTTATGCAGTCTTCCATTTGATGCTGGGTGTTCAATACAAATAGTCCTCGTGAATTTTCTAGCTAAAGTAGGCACCGGTTTCATATTGTATTGGACATAAATAGTAATTAAAATTTTTACACTGTTGTATGAAATATTGGTTGTTGATTTTGAATGTGTCCTGTTCTGATTCAGCAGTGCTTTATCCATATGATCAAGTGAATGGACAGGAAAGTAAAAGATCAAATAACTTTTCAGTGTTTGCTTATGTACGCCTTTAGTTGGTGTTAAGTTCTGTAACCTACTTTCATTTATTTCAGTAATGAAGCAAATCCTGTAGAGAGGGCTTCTCAGCTGCAGCATTTTAGGTAATTCTATATTATGGGAGATTGTCCTGAGCATTGTAGAATCTTTAATTGCACCCTGACCTCTACCCACTAGATGCCAATAGGTTTCCCCTCATCATGACCATAGACAATTTCTCTGGACCTTGCTAAATGTTTTCTGGGAAACAAAATTGTGTCTTGTAGAGAACCACTCTTTTAGAGCTTACTGTGCGCAATCCTTGGGAGTAGAGATAGATTCAGGAAGTTCATAATACAGTGTGGGGGTAGAACAAGCACATAAATAATTGCAAATCTGAAAGATAAATGTACTGCTTGACACAGAAAATGGCACTCCAGACTTTTTCAAGCTTAGGCTTGTGAATATCTGAGGCTCAGAATATCTCAGGAGCATTTAGTAGATAACTGCTCAGAACATAGAATTTTGGAATGCGTATTAGCAGGAAATGAAGGCAGATAGATAGGCTTTATTTTACATAGCAACTAATGATAAGCTAATTCTTGGAATTTATTTTACTACATAGTTTATTTAAGTCTGACCATTTATTTATAATTAAAAACAACAAAACTGCCCTTTGTATAGAATTAGAAGGCTCATATTTATAGACTAGCGGCTCTTCCTTAGCTTCTTGATGATGTAAAAGTCAGTTACTTTAGCTGAGATAGAGTATTCTCATCTCTATAATTTGAGAAACAATATCAGGACTTGTGAAATGTTCAATGGAATAAAATATGTATATGAAGTGCTTTAAACCCATAAAATATTACTGAAAAGCTTGTTATTGGGATTGAGGCTCTTCCTTAGCTTCTTGATGATGTAAAAGTCAGTTACTTTAGCTGAGATAGAGTATTCTCATCTCTATAATTTGAGAAACAATATCAGGACTTGTGAAATGTTCAATGGAATAAAATATGTATATGAAGTGCTTTAAACCCATAAAATATTACTGAAAAGCTTGTTATTGGGATTGTTTTTTTTTTATCATAACATAGCCCTTCTTTTATTTTTAGCAGTATGTTAAGGATACCTGTAAGAAAGGCCTTAGTAGGCCTTTCCAAGTCTTCTAAAGGATGTGGTGAGTATCTTTTTTTTTAATTGCAAGTTTGTGGGCACTAAACTGTCTATCTTTGTAAAGTTATAGGTTTATGGAATGTTGCTTGAAAGACCCTAAATCCATAATAGATTTTAAATAAAAATAGAAACAATGTTGAGTCAGAGGTTTATTTTTATTTAAAAGTATAATAGTTTTTATTAAAAATAGAATAGGATAGTTGAATAGACTATTACAGTTTTAAACAGTTCATAGACATGGAAAGTAATAGGAATTGCCCATCAGTGCCAGAATGGAAAAAGCTGTCGTTCTGCTTTTGAGGAGTGATCTTCCCAGGAACATGTGCTCAGTGGCATTAAAACTTATAACTGGAGCTTCCTGGCAGTCCCATGGTTAAGACTCTACACTGACAGTGGCAGGAGGCATGGTTCAGTCCCTGGTAGGGAACTAAGACTGTACACATGCCACACAGCAGGGTCAAAAAAGTCACAGCCTAAAGTGCTGTTAAAAATAGACAGCTATATTCCATTTGGTATTAAGGATTGGAAAAGCTTTCCTCTCATTCAGTATTTTAAAAGTTTGCATCTAGAGAAATAGAAGGGAATAGTATAAAATGAGGAAAAAATTTAGACCTGTAGGTTAATTATTTAATCCATTACCCTCTGCTAATTTCATCTTTACCTCAATCTTTTGGATGATCAGTTCGAACAACTGCCACAGCAGCAAGCAACTTGATTGAAGTATTTGTTGATGGTCAGTCTGTCATGGTGGAACCAGGAACTACCGTCCTTCAAGTAGGCATTAATTGTAATTCTTCATTTTTGTGCATAATCTAATTGAAAAAAAAAAACTATTTTCTTGATACTGTTTACTTCAAAATTTTCAAGATTCCTTGACAAATGCTCTTTAAAGAACTGTAGATAGTAAAATTATATAAAAATAACTTTGATTTGAAATCTTGGCATATCAGAATGAGCTTTTCTGTTTCTGACTTTCTTAGTGAACTGTAGCAATTCTTTTGTTTCACTTCTGCCTTACAAATAAATTCTCATTTAGAAATTTTAAGTTATGTGAAATAAATTATTAGTTAATATGAGTAAGTTTGGGAGAAAGGTAATCTTTGTTGTGAGCCTGCTTAATGCACATTTACGTAACTTTGCTGTTTTTAACAATATTTCTAGGAAGGTGTCCTACAAAGTAGGTAAACGGAGGGTAGTAGGTTCTTGAATTTA
>SJYC01049138.1:0-71433 GCA_006408675.1 Madoqua kirkii
GTACCACAGCTTTCTTATCCATTCATCTGCTGATGGACATCTAGGTTGCTTCCATGTATCGTATTAGCTTCAAGAATTCTCTGCTCCTCCAAGTTCCTCCCCACCCCACTCCTACCCCCACCCATACTCAGATGGCATGCATTTCTCCTTGAAAAGGCAAGAGCCAGCAGGCAGAGGCCAGCTCTCTCTTCACGCTGCCAATTTCATGTCTAGATAAACTAACTTCTGGTTAAATACTGTCCCTCGGGTTAAAGAAGAAAATGTGCCTCCTTAAATCCAGTTTTGTAGGCTGGTTGTCCACTTGTTTCTTCATTTTTAAAGGACTTAAATCAGCAACCAGTGTGTGGTGAGTACTCAGTAGATTGTACCTGTTATGATAATAGAGACTAACACTCTCACTATTCCTGAGGCCATCAACAGTAGCTCTTTCCCTGTGACTTCAGTTGCCGTGACTGCAATCTCATACTCCTTATATCTGGTTTTCATGCTGCCCTACCCCCATCCTTTAGTTGGTACTCTTTTAGAAATATTTAGGCTTCTTCTAAATATTTCCTACCTCCCATTCATTCTTTTTTCTCACATTCTTTAAAAAAAATTCTGTGTGATGAAGGAGGGGCACTGTGCTTGTTTATGCTGAAAGTAGGTTTGGAAGGCAAGGAAGACTTCCCGGAGGAGGTGACATCTAAGTTGAGGATGAGTGGAAGTTAGCCAGGTTGAGGATAAAGGAGAATGTTCCAGATTGATGAAACAATGTGGAGTCTTCAAAGGCAGTTCTGCATGGGTGAGATGTGGTGTAGAGGAATGGAGGAGCCAAGGATTGTAAGAGATGGGGTTGGACAGGCAAGAAGGGCCCTGAACAACAAAAACTGGACTTGAACCCAAGGACACTGAGCAGACAGACACTGGGAGTACTGGCACAGAGGTACGTTGTATAAGTAAGATCATTTTGCTTCACGAAGGAGCATCATGGAAAGTTTTAGGGCCAGTGAATGACTAGATTTCCCTTTTAGAAAAGTCCCTGGTTAGCAGGAGCACAGGAGGGTATAAAATTGTGCAATTAGGAAGAAATTACCACTTTAAGGGAGTGTGAAGGTGACATGCATGTGTTAAAGTGTTACTTGGTATTGCGGTTCTAGATGATCCCTGTTTCAAAAGGGGAGATTAAAGGTCCAGAATTGAGGGGCTGGAGGGGGCCTGGATCAAGGTGGGAGAGTGGAAATCCAGTAGTACGTCCACATCTTGAGAGCAGGGATTTTCCAGTGCTAGCTCAGCTGGTAAAGAATCCTCCTCAATGCAGGAGACCTGGTTTGATTCCTGGGTCAGGAAGATCCCCTGGAGAAGGGCATAGCATGGCAACACACTCCAGTATTCTTGCCTCGAGAACTCCAAGGAGAGAGGAGGCTGGCGGGCTACAGGCCATGGTGTTGCAAAGAGTTAGACATGACTGAGCAACTAAGCACACAGCATACGTGCTGGCCACTGAAAGTGGATGGTGGTGTCAAATGTCTGGGCACCTGCCAGGGTCCCCTGGCTCTGGGGCTCAGTGTGGTACAGGAAGAGCCAGGGAAGACCCTGGAGGTCGGATCCAGAGGCTCTAAGTCCAGGGAGAAGCCAGATGTCCACAGGGTGGGGCCTCAGATAGCCCCTCTGGGATGAGGATGGGGGGTGACATCTGGGCAATTTGCAGGGACTTCATTCAGCTTTACTCCGAAGGTTCCTGGGGCTATGACTTCCTGTGCAGTCAAAGAGATGTGAGGAGAGCTAACCTTTTCAGGAGACTAGACACTTGGTTTCTTGTCACTGAAGATGAGTATCAAAGCTACAAATTCCTACTGGAAATGAAGGCACTCAGGAGCAAGGGAGAAAAAGTAGCATCTGTGGAGGAGTGGAGAGAGTGAGGCTGAGGAATGAACTGGAGGCAGTGGAAACAGGCTGTTAAAAGGTGACAGGCAGTTTTGAGAAATTCAGATAAAGCTGAAATGCTGAACTGGGAGGAAAAGGAATACGGAGGGAATAAGGGGATTTTAAAGTACACCATGCCGAGCTGGACGCTGGGCTGTGGAGGGAAGGCACAGGTCCAGCTTCACGTGCTCAAGAAAACCAGCATCTTCAGAGAGGTTTCAGCGTCTGGCATGATGACCTCTCAGGCATTAGCAGGAGCTTCAGCTGCATCTCCTCCCCAGCAACCCAGTGGCTGGAATGAGATGAAACCTGTTTGGAGGCAGAGGATGTTGTTGCTTATGTCCAATAAATGGGGCAGGATTTTGGAGGTATTGATTGTTCTCTATGGACATCACCTTTACTTGGAGTCTTTGACCTGGAACCGCCTTGAACCATTCTAGAGATATTTCTTGGACTCACTTTTGACCATGCGGTGTGGGCTTGATCGTCCATAGCAGCACAACCCAGAGGATGAGAAAGGGGTCACTGTCCACCCTCTCTATCGTAGGAACAGAGGCACGGTTGACAGCAAGGAAGAGGAGATGAGGCTTATCTCAGCAGAGCCCTCTGAGGCCACGAGGTGCTTTTGATTGCCTTTTATATCCCTGACCTTTCTATGGGAGCATCTTCACTGGGGCTGACGAATGTCTTAGCATTTTATCTAGTGCAGGTCTGCTGATGGCAGATTTTCTGGTCTTCTTTGTCTGTATATATTTTAATTTTACATTCATTTGTGAAAGCTATGCTTATGGTGTATAGAATTATGGGTTACCAGTCATTTCCTTTCAGCACTTAAATGCATTATTGCATTTGCTTCCAGCTTCTATTGCCAATTCTTACGTTAAGAACCGAACTGTCAGCATATTCGTTCTCTCTCTCTCTCTCTTTGTTTTTTCTTAAGCTAAGCAGTCTTTTCTCTCTGCTGCTCTTAGGAATTTTCCCTTTGTCTTTGGCAGTTTTCTTATGGTATGTTGAACTTTTTTTTTTTTTAATTCTTTTTGGAATTTGTCTGACTTCTTGAGTTTTTGGCTAGATGTTTTTAATCTGTTTTAGAACAATCTATTAGCCATCACCTCCTCAAATACTGTTTTTAACATACTCCCTCTCTTCTCTACTAGTGGGATTGGTTTATACCTATGTTAGGACGTCTCACTGGATTTCTTGTCTCTTCCTTCTCTTCTGTATTTTTCATCTTTTTTGAGTTTCCATAGTTGATGTTGAACAATTTCTTCTTACTTATTTACCAGTGACACAGATGTAGAAAGAATACTAATTCCTCCTACATCTGTGTCTGATCGTCTGCTAAATACATTAATTGAATGTTTTGTTTTGGTTTTTGGTTTTTTTTCAGGCTAGAATTCTCAATTTGTTCTTTTTTGTATAGTTTTCAGAACTCCAAAAAATGGTCTTTTATCTCTCTCTTAATGTAAAGCTCTAGTTATTTTAAAGTCTATGTCTGATAACAAAAATATTGGGCTGGAGCATCATGGGTGGAATATTGTTCTTTGGCAGGGGTGGGTGAGGAGTGGGTGGGATGTAAATTACTTATACCCTTGTATACCTTGTTATTTAAAAAAATATTTACACATGCTATTCAAACAGAAAAGTCCATGTAAAAGCATATAGCATGATACATTTCCACAAGCCAAGCATATTTATGTAACTTTCACCTAAATTAAAAAAAAAATCATTACCAACCTTCCAGAAGCTCTGTTTGAAACTTTCTAAAAACTATCTCTTCCTTCTCATCTACTTTACCCACCCAAGCAGAGGCATTACCCTGTCACGTCATGGAACGTGTGAGTTTTTGCCTGATTTTTGGACTTTATATCAATTGCATACAAGTTTTTCTATGTTTTGATTTTTTACTTAACATTATGTTTGTGAGCTTCATCCATACTATTTCATGTAGTAGTTGTGGCTTTTTCATTCCCACTGTTACTTAGTATTATACTGTGCTTATATCATAGTTAATTAATCATTTTACTATTTATAGATTTCACTTTGAGGTTTTAACCAGCAGTGTGGCTAAGAATATCCTTGCTGAACATATGTACTGCCTAGTTATTTTTGATGGAGTGCTAGGCATTGTCTTAGCAAAACTGCAGAAGAACTTGACACTTGGGATGATGTTACCTTTTCCCAGAGAAAATTTAGATTTGCTTCTGCCTAGAACAATTTTAAGAGATTCTAGTTTTAAATCCACAAGCAACTTGGTATTTTAAAAATAGTTGAGCTCAAATATGTGTTTAACTATGAAAGTCATAAAACAGTAAAACAAATGAGAAGGCACTTGGGAGGTATTCAGACTTTGACAATGGGGCTTTGCGAGAGCTTTGTACACAGGGGATTACTCACACTGTACTAAACCCCTCAGTGTGGCACTTTCTAGTCTCTAGTCAAAGGCTCAGACACTTTCCTTTCCCTCCTGCCCACACGCTGTGTTCAAATACATATCATCTCTTAGGAATATTTTATTCTTACTGTGCACCCCCTATTACAATATTCTTTCCTTATCTCTCTCTCTAAATCATCCTCTGGCGCCGTTTTTCCTTCAGGTTCCCCTGGATCCTGCGGGGGCCGGACCCTGGCACAATGCCATGTATATTTAAAGCATGAAAGCACCCATTTATACATGTCTTGTAGGTCCACGTGCAGGAAGTAGCCTGTGTGTTATATCTTCCTCTAGTTCTCCTTCTCTGCGTTCTTACATTGTCTGTAGCACAGTGTTCAGCATAAATCCTATGCTGTCCAGTTTTGCTCTGTGATTGTTTCAGGCGCACTGACTTTGTCTCCACAACTCGAAGGTGAGCTTCCTGGGTGAAACCTGGTGCTTACCACTTTGTGCTCCGTGGTGCTGAGCACAGGTCTGGAGTGCAGTGGCACCTGGAAACTGTTTGTTGTTGGACACGATTAATACTGTACAAGAAATCAAAACCTTTAGGACTGTTGACTCTGATTCATAAAAGAGGAACACATTTAGTCAAGCAGAGATCACCTCCTCTGCCTTCCAAAAGGCACCAATGAACATGTCTTGATCTCTTTGCAAAAGCAAGTATTATACCCAATTCTTGCTCCTAAAGAACTTGTAAATGGGGATGAGGACAGTTACTCCTCAGAATAATGACTGTTGCAAAATCAGTAGCTTCCAATGTACTCATGATTGTAAAATGTCTTACAGTTTCCAGCTTCTTTCATGTTCATTATGAAAATGACTATATCCGGGGTGATATCACCATATAAGCATTAGTGACAATATTGCATCTAAAAGATTCCTTAGTATGCTAGGTTTAGTGATGTTTCACTTTTGAGGATAAATACTCTCTAAATTCATACTATTATTCTAGGCAGAAACCAGCGTCCTGTTCTGCCATCATGTTCTTGTTTAGTCACTCAGTCTGACTCTTTGCGATCCCATGGACTGTCGTCCGCCAGGCTCCTCTGTCCATGGGATCTCCCAGGCAAGAGTACTGGAGTGGGTTGCCATTTCCTGCTCCAAAGGACTGAGCCAGCGTCTTCTGCTTGGCAGGTGGACTCTTTACTACTGAGCCGCCTGGCCACCATAGGACAGCACTCAGCCTCAGCCCCTCAAGGAGACTGTGTGCCCTCCAGAGAAGGCTAACAGCTTCTCATTTATCAAACTGTAAAGCATGGGGTTCATAACATATAGCCAGACTAATAGAGCCTTAAACACATATGGGCTTATTTAATTATTTATGATTATTATCATTTTTTGCTTCATGCAGCCAGTCCAGAGCAGGTGGTGGTTCTGAGACAAGTTATATCTGAGTCCACTTTGAAGTTCTCTTCATCTCCTACTTTGTGGTCCCTCAGTGGTTGCTGTGGCTCCTGTCAATAGTTCTCTAACCCAGGTAAGAAGAAACAGGGGAAGGAGGTTGGGGAGGTGCCTGCATCAGGGAATCAGAGAGTTGCTCAGACACTCCTGGAAATCTGCTTTTATCTCTTTGACTTGAACTGCCCAGGATGAGATTTTTAGTGGCTTGGTAGTCAGAAAAGGTGAATTTGAACTTTGCAGCACCAATATTCAAGGAAGAACAGGAGCTAAGGTTGAAATGAATTTGCGTGAGCCAGCCTATGTTACTTTTCACAGCAGGGTTGTTGCAGGACTTGAGTTATCCCTCCAGTGCCAAGATCTACAGCAGATACCAAACTATTGCAGGCTCTTGGCCAGAAAGATTACACCTGGAGACGGTTATCTGGGGAGGGAGTTACATGCATTTTCCAGTTGACTATGAAATCTGAAAGTGAAAGTAAACAGCTGTGTTGGATAGCAAATAAATTTCAGGATTGACTAGCTTCCATAACTGATCCTGGATTTCTGCGAGTAGAGTCACACAAATAGTCATCCATTAAATGATCTTTGAATCTGAGAAGGTGAGATGCTTGGCTTCACTTAACTCCTTAATTAAGCATCCTGACACAAAGCACAGTCACTTCTGAGTGAGTCAGGCTGACCCTCAGCTCTGCATTTTCCTGTAACTTTGTAACAGAGCAGGACCCTTTGGGGCCCTCTCAGCCACACCACTCCCCTGTACTCCCTGCTCTAGCTCCCCACTGAAATACCCAGATAAAAGTATCTGATGCATGTCGTCCTGAGCTGTTTCACAGATGCCGAAACTCTCACCAAATGGAAGATGTTAACTACTTTATGACCGTGAGAACGTAGTACCCAGATCTTCTGGAGACTGAGGATGATGAAGTTAACCCCTGTGACCCCATCTTCTTACCTCACCATCAAGCAACCAGAGAGCTGTGCACTAGCTGATCACACACTTTGCAATCACACTCATCCGCCTGGCCTTTAAAAATACTTCCCAGAAACCCACTGGGAGTTTGGGGTTTTGAGCACTGGCTGCCCTGGACTCCTTGCTTGGTCCCTGTAATGAACACTGCACTTTCCCTCACCACAACCCGGGGTCAGTGGGTTGACTTTACCACGTTTATTGACTCAAGTTTGGTTTAGTGACAACTTGGGCTTAATTCTTGGATGAAGAGGAAGATGTGGACTCTCAGATTTTGACATATCTGGAAATGGTTTTAAAAGGGAAGAGAAAAGCAGTTATGTGGCTAGAGGAACTGGAACAATTATAAATGCCAGGCAATGTCCCCATAGAACAATGAAGACAGTGTGGTAGGAAAGTGATAAATTTGCTCAATTAAGAAAATCAGACTTGAATGGTCAGTGAGCACAGTGACAAGTGTGCAGTGGAGACATAAGAAGTACCCCACCACTTACCATGGCCTCCTGGAAACTCCTTCACCGTAAAACAGGTAGAGTCAATAGATCCTGCAAGGGACAGTTACCAGCTAAATGCCCTTTGAACTGCAGCATACCAGGCTCCTCCATCCATGGGATTTTCCAGGCAAGAGTACTGGAGTGGGTTGCCATTGCCTTCTTACATTCTGAAGGATTCCTGAAATAGATGGGAGATGTGGGCCCTTCTCCATACCTGTGGGAGCCAGCACGCCTGGCAGCAAGTAGATTTTGCTGAAAAGACTCACCAGTTGCTTTGTAAGAGCATGGATGATTCCTGAGGCAGAGTCCTGAGAAGTGAAGAAAGGGGTTGAGGCAGAGCCTGGAGCCTGGGCTGTCCACGAGCAGAATCAGGGTGGCTGTCTGGGGAGCTGTGGGGGTGGGGTCCGGGCTACACCTCTTCGACTTTGTTCCTTGCTTGCTCCTGGTTCTCTGGGCTCCAGTGGATTCTTCCCAAGTAGCGGGGTCAGTGGTGAAGCCCCAGGACCATCAGAAAGATCTACTTCTCCTGGGTCCTGGGTTGCCTCTGCAGCAGAACAGCTGACTGTGCAGGAAGGTTGCCAAAATCCTACTTCCTTTGTGCTCTTGAGGATTCATACACCCTTAAGTGTTTAAAAATCCATCCTTGTAGGATTTTCATTTTCACAAGCATTTAAAAGTGCTGTTTGGTGTCTCACATACAGGGTTATCTTTACCATCTTTCTAAATTCCATATATATGTGTCAGTATACTGTATTGGTGTTTTTCTTTCTGGCTTACTTCACTCTGTATACTTGACTCATATACACCCGTGGCAGATTCATGTCAATGTATGGCAAAACCAACACAGTATTGTAAAGTAAAATAAAGTAAAAATAAAATTAAAAAAAAAAGTGCTGCTTGGGACTTTGGAGTCACTCCTTTAAAAGGCTCCTTTGGGCTGTGCCTCAGTTGGCTGGGTTAACTGGTGGCAACATACAGTGATTCTTTAGCATGCTTTGAACTATCAGAAAGCTTATCCTTGCTGCCTGTAAAGCAGTTGTTTCTTCAGACAAAAAACAAACAAACAAACAAAAACTGAGTTCTTAAAAGTATAAAATGTGAAATTGTGCCTCCCTCCAGATTAGCCTCAGCTGGTGAGAATACATATTGTTTATTTTTTATAAACCTGAATAAGAATGAATCTTTGTACTTTTTGTTACCGATATTCAATACCTGTTTTCTGATTAATTCAATCTCAGATGTATGGGAGAAGGGAAATGCACCAGGCCCAGTGCTGGCCACTTTTATGTATGTTTTTCTCAACCCTCTCAGCAACCTTGAAAATTACACAGCATCATCTTCACTTTGTAGATGCTGATCGGACATTCAGATTATCCAAAAACCAAAATTAGCTCCAGGTCACCCAGCTAAGAAATAGTGGCAAAGGGATGACACACAGGTCGGTCTAATTCTAAGACCCGCGTCTTTTCATTCATTTGCTCGCAGAAGTTCAGTGAGTACTTAGCCTGGGTCTGAGAGTGGCCTGAATGACAGGTCAGCATTTCTTCCCTCAAAGAGCTCCCTGACTGGTAGGGCACACAGACCCAACCACTGACACACCACACACAATCCACTGTGGGTAATCCATGCGGGCACAGTGGGGTGGTGGGAGCCTAGAGGAGACGGCTGTCAGGGAGGATCTCACCAGTGAGTAAAGGCTATGCTGAGATGGGAACAGACTAGGGGTTGGCCAAGTGATTTCCCTGGTGGCTCAGTGGTAAAGAATGCACCTGCAATGCCGGAGACAGAAGTTTGATCCCTTAGTTGGGAAGATCCCCTAGAGAAGGAAATAATCCACTCCAGTATTCTTGCCGGGAAATCCCATGGACAGAGGAGGGTGGCAGGCTCCATGGGGTTGCAAGAGTTGGACACAACTTAGTGACTAAACCACCATCCCGATGTGGGAAGGGAGAGAAGAGGATGAATCTACCTGTCATCTATTTACTTACCATTCATCTATCTGTTATGGACTTAATGTATCTTCCCCTTCTCCCCTCTCCATTCATAAACTGAAGCCCTAACCTCACAGTGTGGCTGGATTTGCAGATAGGGCCTCTAAGACCATCATTAAGTCAAATGACGTGATTTGTAAATAGATTTGTAGGGCCTCATGCTGCTGCTGCTGCTTCTAAGTTGCTTCAGTTGTGTCTGACTCTGTGCGACCCCATAGATGGCAGCCCACGAGGCTCCCCTGTCCCTGGGATTCTCCAGGCAAGAACACTGGAGTGGGTTGCCATTTCCTTCTCCAATGCATGAAAGTGAAAAGTGAAAGTGAAGTCGCTCAGTCGTGTCGGATTCCTAGCGACCCCATGGACTGCAGCCTACCCGGCTCCTCCATCCATGGGATTTTCCAAGCAAGAGTACGGGAGAGGGTTGCCATTGCCTTCTCCGGTAGGGCCTCATAGATCATCTAAAAATAAAAAGATACAAATGAAGTTATTTACAAAATAGAAACACACCCACATACATAGAAAACAAACACGGTTACCAAAGGGGAAGTGGGAGGAGGGATAAATCAGGAGTTTGGGCTAAAATACACAAACTATTATATGTAATACAGATAAACATTAAGGACCTACTGTACAGCACATGGAACTGTACTTAGTATTTTGTAATAATCTATAAGGGAAAAGAATCTAAAGAATATACGTAGAACCACTTTGCTGCACACCTGAAACTGACATTGTAAATCAACTATTAGTCAATGAAACTAAAATTAAAACAGAAGTGGTCTCCTTTAACAGATGAGTGGGGTTCCCTGATAGCTCAGTTGGTAAAGAATCCACCTGCAATGCAGGAGACCCTGGTTCGATTCTTGAGTCGGGAAGATCCCCTGGTGAAGGGATAGACTACTCAGTCAGTATTCTTGGGCTTCCCCTGTGGCTCAGCTGGCAAAGAATCCACCTGCAACGTGGGAGACCTGGGTTCAATCCCTGGGTTGGGAAGATCGCCTGGAGAAGGGAAAGGCTACCCACTCCAGTATTCAGGCCTGGAGAAGTCCATGGACAGTCCACAGGGTTACAAAGAGTCGGACACGACTGAGCGAGTCTCACTCCACTTTAACAGATGAAGAGACTGAGGTCTGAGGTGCTAAACCATTGAAGTTGCTCAGAGTTACTGACTGACAGACAACTAGAACCCGTGTCTCCCTAACTCTTAACTCAGTGCTTTCCAGAACACATGTGACAAACCTTGGAAGAGAGCTTGCAGGTCCCACAATCCAAGCCACGCCTGTCTCCCCTGTAGAACACAGCTTTGTCTCTCTGCAAAGCAGTGAGGAAGAGAAAAGACTTGGTGGGGAAATGACATTCCTTATGCTGAAATGCTTATGCTGGAGGTGCTTTTACAACATATGTTTTTTATGTCTCTTTACTTGCATCTGAATTGAAAATCAGGGCATTTAAGTAAGGGATACTTGTGATTTTTACTTGTTTGCCTCCTATAAGTTTCTTTGCAAGCATATTTTTTTTCAGTGTAGGCAGTTGGTTTTTCTTCAAAAGATATTACCAATGTCTCTGACTTGTCTTAGTCTCATATGTTTTAACAGTAGGAACCGCTCTTAGAAAAATTTGATTATTCATTTGCATTGCATGTGAAGTGCCATTCTATGTCAAACAGTTCTTTCAAAGAATCTGTTTACTGTATATCTTTTAGTCCATGCGTTATTTCCTAATTAGCAAGAGAAAAAGAAAATGAATTACATTTGCCATAGAATCTGCTGAACTGACCACAAGCAACTCAATCTATAAACCTTTAATCAAAACCTCTTAACGATGCACAGGATTAGTTTAGGGGAAGGAAAAGTACATGATTGAACAATTGAAGGGAAAGGGAACTCGAGAGGGACATCCGGTGGTGCCTTGCTCCTGTCTCTTATACACATCTAGATGTGTATAAGAGACAGCTTCCCCACACTGCGCGCCTCTGCCTCCGACTTGTGGGTATTGTGTGCACACATTTCCCCTCCGCCGCCGACTGCAGCATGCCTTGGAGTCACTTCCTCCTGACAATTAGCAGCTAACACATCATGCAAAGAGGTATCATCAGGCATTACTAATTTTATAGGGATAAGTTAAATAAATAGACATAAAGCAACTGGAAGCAAATGAAAAAGATGTTGGTTTAATAGGGAGAGTGTGTGTGTGTGTGTTAGTCGCTCAGGCATATTTGACTCTTTGAGACACTCCCCCGCCCGCCTTGAAGCAATGACCAGGGTGATGAGTGAGACACATTAAGGGGTGAAGAACTTCCCTGGACGGTGCAGGGCCTTTGGTTACAGCTGAATGGATCTGTCAGTGTGGAGGGGGAGAGCACTCAGGGAGGGAAAGGGACGGCTGACAAGGAAACAAGAGAGCCCACCAGCCCCTCAATATTTGACTCTTTGAGACACTCCCCCGCCCGCCTTGAAGCAATGACCAGGGTGATGAGTGAGACACATTAAGGGGTGAAGAACTTCCCTGGACGGTGCAGGGCCTTTGGTTACAGCTGAATGGATCTGTCAGTGTGGAGGGGGAGAGCACTCAGGGAGGGAAAGGGACGGCTGACAAGGAAACAAGAGAGCCCACCAGCCCCTCCTGACTCCTTGCAGAGGGTGGTCCCCAGCCCGGGAGCCCGGGCCGCCTGCACCTGTTCATGGTCTCCCACACCCCCAAGGGAGCGACAACTGTCTTCCCTGCTGGTCTTCACCTCCTGGCTCTGCTCCCGACTAACCGCATGAAACTGGCTGAGTGACTCAGCGGACACTGTGTCCCTCAGTCTCTCCTCACCTGTCATAGGGGCATCTTAAGGGAATTCACCTCAGGGCCTTCGTGTGTGCAGGATCTCAGAGCTGACGTGCACACCAAAGCCTTAAGTGTCCCCAGATGGTTAACTGAGTTTCTCTAGAAAGGAGCCTTCCATCTGCCTAGGCGTAAAACACCCCACTGTGCTCTCAGCACTGGGGTGCTGGTGAGGGGTGGTGGGTGGGGCTCCAGATGGGAATCTAGACTCTACAGAGATTTCTGTACAGACTTTCAAAGAATCTCCCTTCCTGCTTCCTTTTGTTACTGAGTCCAACCTTGTATGGCTCGCCACACAGCAGGCCAATAAATTGAGACACAGCTGTTGGGTCAAGGAACAGTGACTTTATTCAGAAAGGCAGCAGATGAGAAGACAGTGGACTAGCATTTTAAAGAGCCATCTTACCCAGGCCTGGATGCTAGGATGTTCTTTGACAAAACAAAGAGGGGTGAAGTGAAGAGGCAAAGTAAAAAAAAGGTAATAAGTTGTTGCAATTATTTCCTGGTTCCAACCAGATTCTAGAGTTGTTGTAGCTGTTCAGTTGCTAAGAGGTGTCCAATTCTTTGTGACCCCCATTGGCTGTAGCAAGCCAGGCTTCCCTGTCCTTCACTATCTCCTGGAGTTTGCTCAAACTCATGTCTATTGAATCAGTGGTGTTATCTAACCATCTCATCCTCTGCCTCCTCTTCTCCTCCTACCCTCAATCTCTCCCAGCATTAAGGTCTTTCCCAATGAGTCAGCTCTTCGTATCAGGGGGCCAAACTATTGGAGCTTCAGCTTCAGTATCAGTCCTTCCAATGAATATTCAGGGTTGATTTTCTTTAGGATTGGCTGGTTTGCTCTCCTTGCTGTCCAAGGGACTTTCAAGAGTCTTCTCCACCAGCAAAAGCATCAGTTCTTCAGTGCTCAGCCTTTTTTATGGTCTAGTTCTCACATCTGTACAAAACTACTGGGGAAAAAAAACCCCCATAGCTTTGACTATTCAGACCTTTGTCAGCAAAGTGAGGTCTTTGTTTGCCATAGCTTTCAATACACTTTTTCATAGCTTTCAGTACACTGCTGGCCATAGCTTTCCTTCCAAGGAGTCTTAATTTCATGGCTGCAGTCACCTTCTGCTGTGATTTTGGAACCTAAGAAAATAAAATTTGTCACTGTTTCCACTTTTTTTTTTCCTTTTATTTGCCACCACGGGATGGGACCAGATGCCATGATTTCAGCGTTTTGAATGCTGAGTTTTAAGCCAGCTTTTTCATTCTCCTCTTTCACCTTTATCAAGAGACTCTTTAGTTCCTCTTCATTTTCTGCTATTTGAATGTTGGCATCCGCATATCTGAGGTTGTTGATTTTCTCCTGGAAATCTTGATTCCAGCTTGTGAATCTTCCAGCCTAGCATTTCCCATGAGGTACTCTCCGTAGAAGTTAAATAACGGTAACAATTTACAGCCTTGCCATACTACTTTCCCAACTTAGAACCAGTCAGTTGTTCCATATAAGGTTCTAACTGTTGCTTCTTGACCTGCATACAGGTTTCTCAGAAGACAGGTAAAGTGGTCTGTCATTCCCATCTCTTAAAGAATACCCTACAGTTTGTTGTGATCCACACAGTCAAAGGCTTTAGCATAGTCAATGAAGCAGAAGTAGATGTTTTCCTGGAATTCCTTTGCATTCTGCATGACCCAACGAATGCTGGCAACTTGATCGCTGGATCCTCTGCCTTTTCTAAACCCAGCTTGTACATCTGAAAGTTCTTGGTTCATGTACTGCTGAAGCCTAACTCCAAGGATTTTGAGCATGACTTTACTAGCATGTGAAATGAGTGCAATTGTACGGTAGCTTGAACGTTCTTTGGCATTGGAATGAAAATTGACTTTTTCCAGTCCTGTGGCCACTGCTGAAACTCTAGATGAGGTGTGCCAATCTCTTACTTCCTGTAGCCATTCACAGGCGGGCTTGGTCAGGATGTTTCCTGTGGGCTAAATAAAGGTATTTAGGTTAATACTCATTGCATGGGAGGCAGAGTTCCTGGAAGTGGGCCATTATGTTTAAGCTATAGGCAACCTTCCTTTAGTGATTATCTTGTAGTAAAAACAATAGAATACAAAAGTTAAAGAAATGGATGTTATGGAGTCAGAGTTGTTTTTGCCTTTTCCAGTCTCACCAGACTGTCCCCCCTCGCCCCACCCCACTCGACTCCTGTTATGCAGCAATGGAGACCCAACACAGGTTCAGAGGTTTGCTTGTGGTCCAGGAACCAATGTAACCAATGGTGAGTGATGGAATGAGGTGGAAAACAACACCAGGTTGTTTTAGAGTATGCTTACCAGCTAGGACCCTAATAGTAAATAGTAATCTGTGAGCTATAAGATTAGGCCAAGAAATGAGTCAGTGTGAATGTGTAAGGAAGAGGGAAGTTTCAAATTATTTTAAGTGGAAGTTTAAAGACACGAGCATACATTATCACAGTGAGGCTTCAGTTAAAAAAAAATTAGATTGGGATCAACAAGAGTATTACGTGGCTATGACAAACAAGCATCCCCTTCAGCTCTGGGCTGTAAGAAGCACAGAGCCCACTGAGTCAGCCCTTTTATTGCACGGAGAGAAAGATGAGACAGAAAGAGGTTGGGACGCCAACCTCTGAGCCGCGTCTGAATCCCAGGAAGCGCAGCAGACTGTGGTGGCAGGCTGGAAAGCTTGCACAGCGCCTCTGCTGCAGGCCTGCTCCTCGTTACACCTCTGACTCCTCTCCAAGGATGACAGTGTGCATGCACTTCCAGGATTTTGACTGCTCAATAATTTATGTAAGGCTGTAGACACATTTCAGTACATTGAAGAAACAGATTTCCCTTCATTTTCTCCTATCGAATATCCTCTGAGCAATTTCTGGTCAATTGAACCGTCTTGTGGTCAATGGTCTTGTCGTTCCCATCTGTCATAATTTTCAGCAAACCTATCCTAAAGTGCTTTTCTCACCACGCCATCATGTCTAAGGATTAGCTTTCTATTATTTTCTCCCATATTGCAGATTCTGCCAAAGCCATTTCCTTTCGTCAACCAGAGCTCTAATATAATTTTTTCTCTTATAAAATATTGTGTCATCCATCATCATTAATGCCACCCATCTCCTGTTTATCATGTTTATGTCTTTCTTGTATATGAAATTCTTTGATATTTTGAGTCCTTCCTGCTACCACTTCCTTATTTTAACTATGCCTCTGTAATCTCAAGAATATAGTACATTTTTTTCTTGTTTTTCTTTTAAAGAGATACCTCACACAAATCAGTCTTAATATATTGTTCCAGCTATGGCTATGTAATAGACATTTCATTTTGGATTTTCCTCTTATCTCAACATGACTTTCCGTTTTATTCTTCCATTTTACATTTGCCTGTAGACATATTCATAGCATGTAAGTTCTGGTTTTCTTTCTTTTTTGTGTGTCATGAATATAAATAAAGTCAGCAAAGTTATTTCTTAGATTAATCATAGAATTTCAAGGTCAGAAAATGACAAATGTCATCCAGTCCCGTAACCCACTGGAAGCTTAAATTTCCTCTCAAATGTTTATCAGCTGTGTTTGAATGACTGCTGTTTCTCAAGTATGCTTCCTATATAGGTATCTGAATTTTTAATAATTTCTTCCTTGACTGGGTCAAACCTATATTGCACCAAATTATGTCCTTGCTCTTAGGTATGCGTTCTTTGATATAAATGTCTGGCCAACAGTGATGCTATCTGCATGTTTCCTTTTTCTTCCAGCTCTTGTAAAGGGCTCTTCTACCATCTCAGAAGTTCTCCTACTGCTCCTTCTCCTAATGAATATGATTTTAATTTGCATCATTAAACATTATAACATGCTACTTTTCTAACTATAAAGGTTATAAAACTTAAATCAGATAAGAACAGAACTTTTTAAAAAAATGTTTCTTTATTTGACTGAGCTGGGTCTTAGTTGCCGCATGTAGGATCTAGTTCCCTGAGCAGGAACCGAACCCTGGTCCTCAGCATTGGGATCATGGAGTCTTAGCCACTGGACCACCAGGGAAGTCCCAGAACAGAACTCTTTAAGTCATATTTCCAGAAGTGATCCTATGGTAAGAATGAACTCAGGTTTGTGATGGAAGGACAGTACAGCCTCAGAAAAAGCCTAATTCTTCCCCCCAGACACTGCATTCATGTGTTTTGGCACCGTTTACAAGTTAGCGCAGACTTAGCAGCTTCAACAGCATGGTTTTGCAGGTCGGCAGTCTGCCGCGGCCCTCTCTGGACTAAAGGCAAAATGTCCTTTCCAGAGGCTCTGGGTGGGGTCTCTGTCTTGCTTTTCTTGGCAGTCTCCCCTCCTTGGCTGGCGACCCCTCCCTTCACCTTTGCAGCAGTAACTTCAGGGGCTTCCCAGGCAGCTAAAGAAACTGCCTGTCAGTGCAGGAGAAATAAAAGAGGCAGAGGTTCGATCCCTGGGTGGGTAAGATCCCCTGGAGGAGGGCATGCCAAGGCACTCCAGTATGCTTGCCTGGAGAACCCAATGAACAGAGGAGTCTGGAGGGCCATACAGTCCATGGGGTCGCAAAGAGTCGGACATGACTGAAGCGACTTAGCACACACACATGCATGTGATTAGCTTGACTTCAGCTGGATAATCCCGGCCAATGTCCCCATCTCAAACTGAATGCTTTGACCAAGTCCTTCTTGCTGTGTAATGTAAGGTAGTCACGGGTTCTGAAGATTAGAGAACTGGCATCTTTGGGGGCCACTATTCTGCCTGCTACAGATTCTGAGCCTGAAGCGTGGTGGTGATTGCCACCAGGGACATCCGGTGGTGCCTTGTACCTCTCTTTAATTCACTGAATGAATGGCTATGAGAGTATTTACTGTTTAAAAGATACTACATTAAATATTATGAGAGATGCTATGAGAAATTAAAGTTGTGCTCTGTAAACCATCCCCGCTGGACGCAAATCCTGCCTACCTTCTGCAGTTTTCTTAATAATGCCTCTCCCTTGTCTCCTGCAGGGCTGGGCCCGGCTTCTGGACTTGGGAGAGACATCACTGCAGGGAGTGGGGCTGGCTGTCTCCCTGGGACTGCACAGGATCCGAGCACCCACTGAGAGCTCAGGAGGGGAGTGAGAAAGAGAAAGGGAGATGGGAGGGGGTGGACGGAGAATCCTTGCTCCTCTCTCCCATGTGTGGACTCCTAGGGCACTCCTTCCACTCTGCTGTCCTGGAGAAGACCCACGTGCTGAGTGAGCATGTCTGTCCAGTGTCTCCTGCGTTTCCGCAGAACCATCTACGGAGCTATGGAGGTCCAGTCCGTGAGGGCCACTTTCCATCACGTTCTCCTTCCTTCTCCACTCACAGCCCTGGGCGGGGGCTACTCAAATAAATTGTTAGCAACATAATCCTCACCTTGGGCTCTGCCTTCTAGAAGACCAGGACTGTGATGCCAGTTAATTCAGCCTTCTCAAAATATCAGAAATTAGAGATATAAACATTTCTAAATTCACAAAATTTTTAAAAAATAAATAAAGACCTTAAAATAATGATAAGAATTAATCATAAACTTTCCTGGAGGGTTTCCCCGATAGCTCAGCTGGTAAAGAATCCACCTGCAATGCAGGAGACCCTTGTTCAATTCCTGGGTAGGGAAGATCTGCTGGAGAAGGGATAGGCTACCCACTCCAGTATTCTGGGGCTTCCCTTGTGGCTCAGCTGGTAAAGAATCTGCCTGCAATGCGGGAGATCTGGGTTCTATTCCTGCGTTGAGATCTGGATTCGATCTGTGCATTGGGAAGATCTCCTGGAGAAGGGGACGGCTATCCACTCCAGTATTCTTGCTGGGAGAATTCCATGGATAAAGGAGCATGGCAGGCTACAGTCCATGGGGACATGAAGAGTCTGACATGACTGAGAGACTAACATAACACAGGAGTTAAACAGCTTTGCAGAGTAGGAGGGGGAGGGCATGTTTTGAAAGAAACACTGTAAACCTGCCTTTTTTCCACAGACTTTGCTACACCAAAGCAGTTCATCTGTTATCAATCGCTACTTAACCTTGGCTTTTTATGGAGGATGAAATCCTTTCCTAATTCCTCCAGTTATTAAAAAAAAAAGATTAAAAATTACACTCACTTCTGCAGGCAGCATGCTTCTCTTAAAGTCCTTATTTTTGCAAACAATGAAAGAATTCAGAATTCAGAGTGAGGATTTGGGTCTTGGCTCTTTACCTTACTGGCTGGATGACATGGGTGAGCTGCCTTCTGGAGAGTAAGGCAACTAGGCTCAGGGAGAATTAGTGAGTGTAAGAAAACACCAACATTTGGACTTATTTGTTGCTGTTGTTGAGTTGCTAAGCTGTGTCTGACTCTTTTGCAACCCCATGGACTGTAGCTTGCCAGGCTCCTCTGTCCATGGGATTCTCCAGACAAGAATACTGGAGTGGGTTGCCATTTCCTTCCCCAGGAGATCTTCTCACAGGGGATCCCTTCCAAGGGGTCAAACCTGCTCTCTTGAATCTTCTGCACTGGCTGGAGGATTCTTTGCTACTGAGCCATCTGGGAAAGCCCTTGGACTTTTTGGTTGGCATCAAATAAGCAGCTCTTATAAGGGTTCTCTTCCGAAGTCTGCCCTGTTGTCTGCAGACGCATCCGCCCAGGCCTCCTTTGGCTGATGGCGTCCCAGCATCTCTCTGGGCCCTCAGGTGGTCTGTAGGGGCTTTGAGCAGGTTTCGGTGGCCTTTTCTCACAGAGTCCAGCAGGGTGCGTATGAAGCAGGCATGTGGCAATGGTTGGTTTCTTCCTGGACACAATGACAACAATCCATGTGGTAAACACTGCATGGAGCTGACAAATCTCTCAAGCCCTTGCTCTGTGTGCACATTGACCAGAGGGTGAAATCAATAAAAACTTGTACCCTGACTTTGGTGTTATTCTGTTCAGTTTTGAAGGCCCCTGGATGTCACCAAATGGGGAACCATGGGGTATAACTCCAGAAAGATGCAGGTACGTGGTACCTGATGGATGGTGGGCATTCTTTGTGCTTTCATGTTACACAAACTCTTCAGGGATATCCCTCTTTAACATTACAAAAGTTGGTCTGAGAGCCTGGGGAACTGAACAGAACGTGTACTTGCCGTGTTTTATTTCTCAAAAATAGCAACTCAAATTATATTAATCTTGGGTGATGTTTACTTTGGTTAAAGCATGCATCATAAAGCGGACAAATTTCTCATCAAAGTGGGATTGATAGATAGTTTTTAAATAGTCAGATCAGCCTATCCTGCCCATCAAGCTGTAAAAATAGAAGCCAGATCTACACCTGACACGTTCCAAAGATAGTCTTCTGTGTGATTAGCTAATACTCACAATGTTGCAGGCCTCTTTAATATTAATGAGCCACTAACGTCAGTGTGAGAAACTGCACAAAGAGCGTGGAGGCTTTTGAATATAATCACCCAGGCAGCAGTGATTTACATCCGGAATTTTGCAGTAATTAGAGAAACCTTCATGAATAAGCATGGGCTACAGTATATCCATTTTATAGAATCCAGTGTGTGCATGTGACAAGAAGAAAGATAGATGACGTTCTAAATCAAGAGTTGTTCCTTCTCCCGGATTTGCTCCTGGTCAGTGAGTTGAAAGCATGTCTGCTACAGGGGCGCCTAGCAGCTTCTGTGTGTCAGGTTCCCGGATGAAGTGAAATCCTCCAGCCTCGGCTCTGCATCCAGGGAGGTCATTCCCAACCATGAGGCAGAGGAAATTACTCAGAAGAATATTTTTTTTTTTCTGCTGATGAAGCCCCAGAGCACTGAGGCTTATGGGGTATCTTGGCTTCCGTCTGCAGACACGGGTCAGACGAGCTTCCAGGCGAGCGCTTCCTTGAGGAGCCTCCGCTCCTTGAGTGTCCCCGGGAATCCCGGAGGAGATGCGGGTAGGGCTGCAGGGCGAGGCTGGCGCCTTCTGGGGAGCCCTCCTGTATGCCCACCGTACCCTGCTGTGCTGTCATGTCAAATTTATTCATTGCTCTCTTGCTGAACTAATAATGCTCAGTTGTTTTTAGTTTCTAGGACTTTTTAATTGTCTTTCTTAGGATAACGTGTAAAGATGAAGATTACTTAAGCTCCTCTCCAGCGTTTCAAAGTGATAGGTAGGTATATTGAGAACTTACAGGAAAAGAGAAATAATGTTTGTCTAAAAATAAGGCATGGTAGCACTGCCATTGTTCCTCCAGTAAGTGGAATCCTAAATCCAGTCGGGGACTAACGTTGGCTCATATGAGACCAGGTCCAGACATATCAGAATATTTACAATATTTTACTTACTTTTGTCATTATTATAAATATCCTGTTTGTAAGTTTTATAATATATTGAAAAGTATTAAAAACTCACCATAATCTCACCATAAGATAACTGTACCTATTTTCTGTTCTTTTAGACTTTTACAGTGTTATAGGTGAGGATCTGGATATGCACACACGTATTTTTATAAAAACATTATCTTACTTTACATATTGCTTTCAGATAATGTGTAAAACTGTGTAGAACAGTTTTTTGTAATGTACAAAACCAGAATTGGTGATGGACAGGGAGGCCTGATGTGCTGCAGTCCATGGGGTCACAAAGAGGCAGACACAACTGAACAACTGAACTGAACTGAAAACTATGTAATATGTAAAACATATTGCTGTCTTTTTTCTCTTAACCTACTGTTGTCATCTTTCCTTGTGAATAAATATGTCTGTTTGTACATCATAATTTGGCATTATTAAATAGTATTCCATCATATAGTTGTAGAATAATATATTTATTATATAATACATGTACTTATAAATTGATCAATTTTCTGATTATCTTAATTATAATTATACAATTTAGTATATAAATAGTATAAAAATAAACAAACGAGACCTAATTAAACTTAGAAAGTTTTTGCACAGTAAAGGAAACCATAAACAAAGTGAAAAGACAACCTAGGGACTGCGGAGAAACATTTATAAATGACGAAGCTGACAAGAGATTAGTTTCCAAAATATACAAGCAGCTCATATAACTCAATATCAAAAAATTCCAAACAACTCAGTTAAAAGTGGAAGAAGGGGCTTCCCTGGTGGTCCAGTAGTTAAGAATCCACCTGCCAATTCAGGAGACACAGATTTGGTTCCTGATCAGGGAACTAAGTTGCGCAGGCCATGGAGCAGCTACTGAGCCAGTGTGCTCTGGAGCCCGTGTGCCACAACCAGCAGTCCATGAATCATTGGCAGATCCCGCATGACTCAGTGAGATCCCATGTGCTGCAGCTGAGACCCAACCCAGCCAGAAGAATTAATAAATAAATATTTTAAAAAATGGGTAGAAGACCTGAACAGAGATGTCTCCAAAGAAGGCATACAGATGGCCAACAGGCACAGGAAAAATGCTCAACATTGCTAATTATTAGAGACATGAAAATCAAAACTACAGTGAGCTATCACCTCACACCAGTCAGAAGGCCATTATAAAAAGAAAAATCCAGAAAAAAACAAATGCTGGAGAGGGTGTGGACAAAAGGGAACCCTCCTACATTGTTGGTGAAAATGTAAATTGGTACACCAACTATGGAGAACAGCACAGAGGTTCCTTAAAAAGTTAAAAATAGAGTTACCATGTGGTCTAGCAATCCCACTCCTACGTATAACCCCAGAGAAAACTGTGATTTGAAAATATACATGCACCCCAAAGTTCATGGGAGCTCTATTTATAATAGCCAGAACATGGAAGCAGCCTAAATGTTGTCAACAGGTGAATGGATAAGAAAGATGTGGTACATATATGCAATGGAATATTACTCAGCCACAAAAAGAATGAAATAATACCATTTGCAGCAACATGGATAGACCTAGAGATTAAGTGAAGTAAGTCAGACAGTGAAACATGGGAAGAGAAAGAGGCATGTTATGATATGACTCACATGTGACATCTAAAAAAATGATATAAATGAACTCACTTACAAAACAGAAACTGACTCACAGACATAGAAACACTTTTGTATCTTCCAGCTCCTGGCCCTGTGTGTTCTTTGTGGACAGAGCATCGAACTGAGGACTTGGATCTAAGGTCGGTGCCACGCCATGGCTGAAGGCAGCCCATCTTTCAGAGGGTGACCTCGGAGCTGGCCCTTCAGCCTTTCCCTTTGAAAGTCATTTCTGGGCCTTTTGTGAGGCGGTGTATGGTCACCAGGGCCAAGGGCGTGTGCCCTGCTGGGCTGTGGAGGAGGAGGGGAGACTGGGGTTTCCATCACCCTCCCTCTCGGGTCTGCTTTCTGCCCTTCCAGGCCTTGCTCTGTGCCCCCAGGAGGCTGACCCTTTGGGATGGCATCACAGGGTTGCATTCAGGTGCTGGGGAAGGGCAGGGTGGGGAGCAAGCACGCAGTGTTGGAGAGAAAGTAGCGAGGATGTGCAGGACCTGCTTTTATGCTGGACTTCCTGCTTTGGGACAATAGTTACCCAGGCCTGTGTGTTTCCTCCACACGATTCACAGCTGCTGCATCAGACCCCAGCTCACCATTTCCCGGAGGCAGCAGTAGCTCCTTTCCGTGTCTCCTGTAAGCTCACCCCATGGTGTGTGTTCTGTCGTGTGGGTCTCAGGTGGATAAGGTGTCATGTCAGCCCCTGGAGAGGGTGTTGGCTGAGGGTCTGAGGGCAGGACAGGCAAAACCATGTGTGTAATACATGTCTACCCTGGTAAGGGGAACCACTGACCCTTTTGGGATGGGGGCAGGTGTGCAAAGCAGTCAGCTTGCCACGAAGCGGCCAGTTGTCCTCTTTGAGGGATAAACCGTATTGGGGCTCAGATGTTACTGGCGGGATGTATAGTCAGAGGTGGAAGAAGGGCTGGGTGGGGTCTGTGACCGCATCCATGTGCCTCAGAGCTGGTTCCAGGGTAGCCAGTGACGAAAACTGGCCCAGTCCTTCTCTGTCTTCTCACTCACTGCCTTTTCTGTGGTGGCTCATCTCTGGCGAGTGTTACAGGTGACACAGGGATCTCCAGACCTTGTGCCCGCTGCCTGATGGCTATCCCTAGGCCCCCTTCCTCAGGAAGGTAGTAAGTATGGCCCTATTGGATAAGCAGATGTTAAAAGCAATTCTGCATAAGGTACTCAAGAGACTGTTACAAATAGCAGAATGTTGGTTGATTAGCTTGATTGAAATTGGGATTATTTAAATTTTAGAAATCTCATACGTTTTATTCTTAGAAAGCACCACCAAGCTTATGTCAAAAGGGAGAGTGATGCCAAAAGAAATAGAAAGACACAGAGAAATATGTCCTGGGTACTTCCTAGGCCTGAGTCCCATGGGCATCCACAGGCCCAGGGAAGGACAAGACAGACCAGGTACAAAGCCATCAGAGGGGGGTGACGGCAGGGAGGACGGTATGGCCTGAGTTTGAAGCAAAGAACTCTCAGGAGGAGCTGCCTCTTGGAAGCAAGGAGGATTAGCTCACTGTTCTAAGCCTCTCTCTTTCCACCAGCTGGAAGAGGAGCCTTCTGGGCTTTTAGAGTAAGAAAACTGGATTGAGGACTACACCATCAGGGACCCTCTCTAAGGGCCTGCTGAAAAGGCAAGGTTGGAGCAAACAGCCTGCTGACTGTTGAGATTTGAATTTCAAATGCAGGGACTTCTTAAAGAAAAGGTCTTGGAGCAACAGAAATGGTTTCCAAACACTCAGAGTCACGGCAGAAAGGGCAACAGAAGCCACACGAGGCCAGATAATTTTGAGCAATGGTTAATAAAATCTATTCTCTTTTTCTGCACGCCTCTGTCCCCTTCCCACCCCCACCAACTAACCAAAAGAAGCAGGAAGGTTAATTGAAACCGTGTAAGAATTTCCATGAAACTGAGAAAGGATATGTATTGAACAAGATGCTCTGACTGAATCAACAATCTCCATCAGGGAAATATCCCTTAGAGAGAAAGGAATTTGTGATGTTTGTGAAGGCAGGTAGTCAGTGGTATATATTTAATTTGTAAGTGTGAAAGGTGTATGATGTTAGCCATCTCCTAAGCGGGTCCTAAAGGCCCCATAAGGTGCCTGCACAGCAATTAGTCACCACACCTTTTCTCATCTAGCCATCTGCTAACAGGGAGAAACTTCACTTGTGTCTGGACAAAGAACCACGGGGCATCCATCACTCTGTACACACATCACATGGCCAGAAGCCACCAGGAGGTTAACTGTCTTCACAGATGGGAAAATGCAATTGTGTGAGCCACATTCAAGGAACCGAGTGAAATGAGATGGAGGGCAGGCTTGAGGATAAATTTGAAACACGCAGGCAGATCACGGTTTTTCCATGCCTGTTTTCTTTGCATTTAATGTATCCCCACTGGTGACCCATGTTGGATTCCTGCATTTCAGGCTGCAGACATATAATTCTAGCAGCGGGAAATAAAGTTCTCGTGGTCCTATTATGGAAAGCCAAATTGCCTCATCCCCAGAAGCCAGAGGGTTTCACTAGCCAGCAGTGGGGAGCCTACCCAAAGCTGTAATTTGCAATCTGAATCTCATTTCAAATCTCATCTAAAAAAATAGAGATTAATATATTGAAGAAACTCCCTGCCTCACTATCTAGCTTCCTCCTCAGCTGTTTAGAATTCACGGGTAATGGATTTCTTGAAGAATGTTAGTCGAGCTAAATTGTCACTTCCTTCTATTTTTGCATATACTGACCGTGGTAAATAGGCTATGCACCACCATTGTGCCTATTAGGAAACAATTCGTCACATTATCCAAAGGCATGAACGCCTTTCGCATTTTACCAGCTGAAGAAAACAATTTTGCCTTTTAATAAAAGTGAATAATTTGTGTGAATTCAGCCTCAAAATAGTCTGGAAGGAGAGCGCTGTACCAGCGGGAGGCTGAACGCAGGGCTGTCTTTCCTAGGGATGGGCAGAGCAAGGATGTAGTGAAGGCCACACAGATCCAGGCTTTAGCTCCGCTTGACTGAACCCAGCCCTTCTGTAGTCAAGGAAGAAAGAGGCTGCGGTCCCTAGCTTCCCCACCATGACCAGAGTGCACGGAGGAGAAGGAAACAGACCAGGGAAATCCACAACTGAGACTTGTGCTCCGAGACTTGGAAGGCACTCCGTGGGTCAGTGGAGCCAGGGAGATTGCTAGACAGACAGACACCCCTCCTTCCAAGTGCAGCTTGGAAACCAAGGTATGGGGCCACCTCTTAAAAGGAAAATGGTGAACAATATTGAAACCCTCTCTTGATTTCTGGAGCTCTTCATAAATGATGAGGATTGGCCAAGCTGTGTTGTACCTCTTACTGCTTCTTCATAGCTTCTGCTGAGAATAAAAGCTAAAAAGCTGACAAATGATCACAAATTGGACTGAATGATGTACCAGCTGCTGTTCAGCTCTGAGTTACTAAAGCCCGAAGGACATACTCTGGCTGAGGTGTGTGTGTGGGGGGCAGGGTAGGTTTTAAAGAAGACGAGTTTATGAAATCAATAATAGGTGTGAAAGTGTACCATTATCCAGAATGAGAAATCACAAAGAATTACACATTTTTAAAAGTTGGGAACTGTTTCCCTTCCTAAGACCTGAAATTTCTCATTTCAGATACTGTACTAATCCTTCTCTGTTTTCACCGCCACCAGGGAGATGCTGTCAGGACCAGCTACATGATTAGGAGGGCCCGGGGTAAAATGAAAAGTCTTGACTCCTTGGTTAAAAATTAAGGATTTCAAGATGGTAACAGCAGGGCATTAAACCCAGCACGGGGTGCTACTGCCTGCAGGACCCCGTGTGATCACACAGGCTGTGTGCCCTTCAAGCCCTTTCTAACAGCAGAGGATATGGAAAAATAATGCAACTTTTAAAATTAATAACAGATCCACGTCTATGATATGATTTCCCTACATATTTTGGTGCCAAACTCTTTCACTGCCACTTTATGTCATTACTGTTCTGCAATATCATTTTTTCATTTGTTCTTTAACATTTTTAAAAATTGAAATGATTTAAAGTGTTGTTTGGTTTCAGATGTACAACAAAGCGATATATATCAGATATTTCCCCCTTATAAGCTCTTATGTAGTATAGTTCCCTGTGCTATACAGTACGTTCTTGTTGGTTATCTGTTTTATATATAGCAGTGCTGCGGCTGCTGCTAGGTCGCGTCAGTCGTGTCCGACTCTGTGCAACTCCATAGACGGCGCCCACCGCACTCCTCTGTCCCTGGATTCTCTAGGCAAGAATACTATGTATATGTTAATCCCAACCCCTAACTCATCCCTCCCCTCACTTTCCTCTCTGGTAACCATACATTTGTTTTCTATGTCTGTGGGTATATTTCTGTTTCATAAATAAAGTTCATTACTACTCAAAGCAATATATAGATTTAAATGCAATCCCTATCAAATTTACCAATGGCATTTTTCACAGAGCTGGAATGAAAAATTTTAAATTTGTATGGAGACACAAAAGATCCCAAATAGCCAAAACACTCTTGAGGAAGAAAAACAAAGCTGGAGAAATCAGAACCCTTGACTTCAGACTGTACTACAAAGTTACAGTAATCAAAAAAGTATGGTACTGGCATGAAAACAGAAATATGGGTCAATGGAACAGACTAGAAAGCCCAGAGGTAAATCCACATTCCTATGGTCAATTAATCTACAACAAATATTCAATGGAGAAAAGACAGTCTCTTCAATAAGTGGTGCTGGGAAAACTGCATCATTCTCTTACATCATACAGAAAAATTAACTGAAGCTAAACTAAAGACCTAAAAGTAAGACTGGATACTATAAAACTCCTAAAGGAAACATAGGCAGAACGTTCTTTTATATAAACTGCCTCAAGATCCTTTTGGATTTGTCTTCTTAAGTAATGGAAATAAAAACAAAAATGGGACCTAATTTAACTTAAAAGCTTTTGCACAATAAAGGAAATGATAAACAAAGTGAAAAGACACCTACAGAATGGGAGAAAACATTTGCAAACTATGTGACTGACAAGAGGTTAATCTCCAAAATATATAAACAGCTCATGCAGCTTAAAAAAAATCCCAATCAAAAAATGGGCCAAAAATTTAAATGGAAATTTCTCCAAAGAAAGCATACAGGTGGCCATAAAGCCATTAATGAATGATGAAAAGATGCTCAGCATCACTCCTTAAGAAGGACATACTCTGGCTGAGGTGTGTGTGTGGGGGGCAGGGTAGGTTTTAAAGAAGACGAGTTTATGAAATCAATAATAGGTGTGAAAGTGTACCATTATCCAGAATGAGAAATCACAAAGAATTACACATTTTTAAAAGTTGGGAACTGTTTCCCTTCCTAAGACCTGAAATTTCTCATTTCAGATACTGTACTAATCCTTCTCTGTTTTCACCGCCACCAGGGAGATGCTGTCAGGACCAGCTACATGATTAGGAGGGCCCGGGGTAAAATGAAAAGTCTTGACTCCTTGGTTAAAAATTAAGGATTTCAAGATGGTAACAGCAGGGCATTAAACCCAGCACGGGGTGCTACTGCCTGCAGGACCCCGTGTGATCACACAGGCTGTGTGCCCTTCAAGCCCTTTCTAACAGCAGAGGATATGGAAAAATAATGCAACTTTTAAAATTAATAACAGATCCACGTCTATGATATGATTTCCCTACATATTTTGGTGCCAAACTCTTTCACTGCCACTTTATGTCATTACTGTTCTGCAATATCATTTTTTCATTTGTTCTTTAACATTTTTAAAAATTGAAATGATTTAAAGTGTTGTTTGGTTTCAGATGTACAACAAAGCGATATATATCAGATATTTCCCCCTTATAAGCTCTTATGTAGTATAGTTCCCTGTGCTATACAGTACGTTCTTGTTGGTTATCTGTTTTATATATAGCAGTGCTGCGGCTGCTGCTAGGTCGCGTCAGTCGTGTCTGACTCTGTGCAACTCCATAGACGGCAGCCCACCGCACTCCTCTGTCCCTGGATTCTCTAGGCAAGAATACTATGTATATGTTAATCTCAACCCCTAACTCATCCCTCCCCTCACTTTCCTCTCTGGTAACCATACATTTGTTTTCTATGTCTGTGGGTATATTTCTGTTTCATAAATAAAGTTCATTACTACTCAAAGCAATATATAGATTTAAATGCAATCCCTATCAAATTTACCAATGGCATTTTTCACAGAGCTGGAATGAAAAATTTTAAATTTGTATGGAGACACAAAAGATCCCAAATAGCCAAAACACTCTTGAGGAAGAAAAACAAAGCTGGAGAAATCAGAACCCTTGACTTCAGACTGTACTACAAAGTTACAGTAATCAAAAAAGTATGGTACTGGCATGAAAACAGAAATATGGGTCAATGGAACAGACTAGAAAGCCCAGAGGTAAATCCACATTCCTATGGTCAATTAATCTACAACAAATATTCAATGGAGAAAAGACAGTCTCTTCAATAAGTGGTGCTGGGAAAACTGCATCATTCTCTTACATCATACAGAAAAATTAACTGAAGCTAAACTAAAGACCTAAAAGTAAGACTGGATACTATAAAACTCCTAAAGGAAACATAGGCAGAACGTTCTTTTATATAAACTGCCTCAAGATCCTTTTGGATTTGTCTTCTTAAGTAATGGAAATAAAAACAAAAATGGGACCTAATTTAACTTAAAAGCTTTTGCACAATAAAGGAAATGATAAACAAAGTGAAAAGACACCTACAGAATGGGAGAAAACATTTGCAAACTATGTGACTGACAAGAGGTTAATCTCCAAAATATATAAACAGCTCATGCAGCTTAAAAAAAATCCCAATCAAAAAATGGGCCAAAAATTTAAATGGAAATTTCTCCAAAGAAAGCATACAGGTGGCCATAAAGCCATTAATGAATGATGAAAAGATGCTCAGCATCACTCCTTATTCAGTTCAGTTCAGTCACTCAGTTGTGTCTGACTCTGCGACCCCATGAATCGCAGCACGCCAGGCCTCCCTGTCCATCACCAACTCCTGGAGTTCACTCAGACTCATGTCGATTGAGTCAGTGATGCCATCCAGCCATCTCATCCTCTGTCGTCCCCTTCTCCTCCTGCCCCCAATGCCTCCCAGCATCAGAGTCTTTTCCAATGAGTCAACTCTTCGCATGAAGTGGCCAAAGTACTGGAGTTTTAGCTTTAGCATCATTTCTTCCAAAGAAATTCCAGGGCTGATCTCCTTTAGTATGGACTGGTTGGATCTCTTTGCAGTCCAAGGGACTCTCAGGAGTCTTCTCCAACACCACAGTTCAAAAGCATCAAGAGAAATACAAATCAAAACTACAATGAGGTGTCACCTCACACCAGTCAGAATGACCATCATCAAAAGTCTGTAAATAAATGCTGGAGAGGATGTGAAGAAAAAGGAGCTTCTGTCCTTCATCAGAACCGCTGGAAGTAAAGTGAAAGCGACACCTCAAATGGAAAAATTCCCAAACTCAGGCTCCTCTGGGCTGGATTCCAAAGATACCCATGGCTACAAAACCAGTAGGCAGAGGGACGGTGAGACTGAGTTTGGGGTCGGGGGGGCCAGAGTGGAAAGGGACGCTACACAAAGTGGATCAGTGTTGATATCTCTTAACTTTTGCAAAATTAATAACATGTGACGTGGAACCCTGGAGAAGGAAATGGCAATCCACTCCAGTGTTCCTGCCTGGAAAATCCCATGGAAGAAGTAGCCTGGTAGTGACTAAGCAGCAGCAACAGCAGATGTGGAATGAACCCACGCAAGCTTCACCCTCATTAGCTTCTTAGTAAATCCACCTCTGAGAATAAACCTCACTGCACTGGCATCTGGCAGTCTACCCAGGTGGAGCCCAGTATCATGCCAGTCACACAGCAGAACTTCAGAGCTGGCTGTATCACAGGGGATAGTGGTGGCTGTTGTCTTTGTTAGAGGGCAGATGACTTTGAAATCGCACGTGGCCAGGGCTCCTTTGCCTGTTGTGGGTTTAAGTGCTTGTGTCCACTTAAGTAACGAAGAAGACGGATGGACCATACTTGTTGTGAATAAGAAGGATGGAAAGAGGTCATCCACTTATTTGACGTCAGTGGCCACTCCTGAACAGGTCACCTTTCTACTCCTAGAACAGTTCTTGCACAACTGTGATAAAAGCTCTTCCTAGAAAACCAAATTTCTGTTCTAAAAAGAAGTATCTCAACCACTCCTCTAAAGGACTGGACTTGCATTAAGTGAGGACTGCTCCTTGGAGAAGACCTAACTGGGCAGCGCTGGCTCTGCGTCACTCAGACACCAGGGACCTGGCATCCCAAGGGGCCGAGAACAGCTGAGCTTCTCAAATGTGGGTTTTACAATCCAGGTTCAGGTTACAAACAGGATCACAGTCTGTAACACCAGGTAAGTGGCAGCAGTGACGCACAGCATTGTGAACTGTCTTTAGAGTCCGTTTCAGTTCTCGTGACCTGGATGCCTGGGAAGTCGACAGTCCCAGCTGGCCAGGCTGCAGCCCCACTTCATCCCCTTCTCCAAACCTCTCACCGCCTTTGAGACTGGGGGCCTATTCTGCTTCCTGAGCTTTCTTTGGTGGGCTCTGCCTGCTCCCAGCCCCCTACACCTCCCCACGGGCTGGTCTTCCTGCCCCTGGGGCTCTGGCACCCTCTGTCCACCTCAGGGATGCTCGAAGAGGATGCTCTCAGTAGCCCACATCTGCATCCTCATCCCCTCTCACCTGGATGACCCACTGGCTTCTAAAGCCTCAGCACGCCCAGGTCTTCCTTCTGTTATCACTACCCCCAGTCCTCCTAGCCACCCTTTTCAGAAGGTGTTGGGTCACCTCTGACTCCTTGGATCTCCACTTCTGAGCTTTTCTCCCTCTGCCCTTTGTTCCTCCATCTCCAATCGTGCCATCTCAGTTTGTGCCCTCATCATTGCTCCACTAATGAACAGACCCCCTAACTACTCTCCCTGCTTCAACCTCCATCTTTTCAGTCTATTTATTTTCATATAAAAATAACATCAAATTACCTTAATTTTCTGAACATCTCCTCTAAGTCCAATTAGAAGATCACCCTCTGCCGCTCAAGCACCTTCTGTGGCTCCCAACTGCTGGTCTTCATTAAGGACAATATGACAACATTTGGGGCTGCTATAATATGATCTCAACGCACTTTTGAGCATGAGGTCGTGTAACCCTTCATCACTCACCCTTTAATTTAGTGGAGAGGAAGTAAAAGGTCATGTGAAGCACACAGTCTCCATGTGGGTAGCTGAGACCTGATCACATTTAGCATTTGCTCCAAAACAGCAACAAACATTTTGCTGAGAGATTTAATGAGACAGAACAGGTAGCTGGGTTAATGACAGGAATGAACAAAAGCTCTGGGCCCATAACGCACACGGGTTCTTAAATGGGACAAGTTCTTACATGGGGCAAGTTCTTAAATGGGGTACAGAGGCTGTTCTTACCCAGGAAATGTAGAAAGGAGCTCAGCTGGTGCAGGCAGACTTTGCCAGTGTTCCTCAGCATCATTCCTGGAACACCCAAATCTCATTGAAATTATTGTCAGTGGACTGACACATCCTGCCTTTGGAAATGCTGCATAATGCCTAACCTGACATGCTTTCCTTAGCTCTCCTATTATCTCTTTCTTTGCACTGATATTTTATGTCATCTTTTGTGGAAAGCTAATTTTAAGGCAGTTTTCTCCACATTACTTTTTCTCAGAAGGAGATTTCATCATTTGAGGCCATGAAAGAGAGTGAGGAAAATGCATTAGGCAAAACCAAGGTTAGCATATTAGGAAAAAGTGGTGCTGTGATAAAACACAGGCAAAAATCACTTTCTTAAATTGTTAAATTGTTTATTTTTCTGTTAATTCATTGGAAGAAGAGGTATGATAAGACAATATATATTCTTAAATACCCAAGTCCTATTTTCCTTTATCTGATGTATTTCTATCAACTCTACACTTGATAGCTTCAGATGAACAGCAAATGGACTCAGCCATACGTGTACACGTGTCCGTTGTCCCGCAAATTCCCCTCTCATCCAGTCTGCTAGAGAACATTGAGCAGAGTTCCACATACTATACGGCAGGTCTTTGTTGGTTATCCATTTTAAATATAGTGGTGTGTACATCTCCATCCCAAACTTCATAACTACTCTCTCTGCCCATCCTTCACCACAGCAGCTATAAGTTCATTCTTTAAATCTGTGCTTCTTTCTGTATTCCACCTGTATAAAGGATGTTATATGATATTTCTCTTTCTCTGTCTAACTTATTTCACCCAGTATGACAATCTGTAGGTCCATCCATGTTGCTGCAAATGGCATTATTTTGTTCTTTTCAATGACTGAGTAATATTCTATTGCATATATGTATCATATATCCTTTATTCACACCTCTGTCAATGGAATTTCTTGTTTCCATGGCTTGGCTATTGTAAACAGTGCTGCAACAAACACTGGGGAGTATGTACCTTCCAGATCACACTTTTCTCCAGATACATGCCCAAGAGTGGGACTGCAGGGTCATATGGTAGCTATATTCTTTACTTTTTGAAGGAACCTCCATACTGTTCTCCATAGCAGCTGCACCAATTTATAGACCTACCAATAGTGTAGGGGAGTTCATGAACTTCACTTCTAACACACAGATGTGGAACTTACACACCTGTCCCCAGATCCCATCACACACACATACACAGGCACACAAATACACACTATATTTGAAGGAATAAGATGAGTAAGACTGGCTTTTAAAGCTTATTTAAAATCTATTGATGTATATTCCTAACTGACAAATGAATCCTTTTATCTTAATTATATTGGCTTTGAACAAAATTAAAAGCAAAACAATGGATACATGTTAGAAATGAGGTGCATACAGTTTTAAATTTAAGAGAGGATATTTGGGTATAGCTTGTGTTAAATTGAATGGAAGAGATTTTATCACTCTGAAAAGCCATAGATATGTTTTTAAAATTAAAATAACATGCTGTCTCTTATACACATCTTACCAAGTGAATTTCCCAGGGTTATTGGAAATTGGAGCCTGTGGATTTTAATTTATATCTGTATTCTTCTAATGATTGTTTAAGTATGTCTTCTCCTAAACAGTTCAATTAATGACATCAGGTGAGAGTCACATTTCTTCTGACTTTTATGAAATATTAAGAAAAGCAGAAATTAATACAGTTCTCATTCAAAGTAATAAAATATTTCAAAAATTACTTGGGTATATATGAAATAAAAGTAGCTTTGTGATAAGAATAGAGAATACTGACTGGCATAAGGATAAATGAAATTTAAGGCAAGTTTCAAGGGAAACCATGACCCAGTTCTTCTGATCCCCCTGGGTCCCTGTAGATTGTAAACTTTGCATCTTAGATTTAAATGTGAGGCTTTTGTGGTTTCTGATGACTTGGCGAATCCTTTCTGTCTTTCTGCCTAACAATGTTTTGTGATATTGATACTGTTTTTCAAGGACCTTTTTTTGAGAGCAGTTTTAAGTTTATAACAAAACTGAGAGGGAGGTACAAGGATTATTCATATATCCCCTTCCTCTGAGGCATGCATAACCTCCCCATTATCAACATCACTCACCAGATAGTGCATTTTTAACCAGGGGTGAAGCTACCCTGTCATGTCATAATCACCTGAAATTCACAGCTTTCCTTAGAGTTCACTGTTGGTGTTGTATATTTTATGAATTTTGACAAATGTATAATAGCATATATCCATCATTATAATATCATACAGAGAGTTTCGCTGCCCTGAAAACCCTCTGTGCCCTGCCTATTCATCTCTCCCCACTCCCCTATCTCTGCCCGCCTACATCTGGTAAGCACTGATCTTTTTACTGTCTCCATAGATTTGCCTTTTCCACACTGTTACATAGTTGGAATCATACAGTATGTGGCCTTTCCAGATGGGCGTCTTTCACTTGGTCATATGCATCTAAGGTTCCTCTGTGTTCTGTATTGGCTTGAATTCTGCCTCACTCTCTCTCTCTCTAGCACTGAATAACATTCCATTGTCTGGATGTACCACAGTGGTGGTGGTGTTTAGTCGCTCAGTCGTGTCCGACTCTTTATGACCCCATGGGCTACAGCATGCCAGGCTTCCCTGTCTTTCACCATCTCCTGGAGTTAGCTCAAACTCACGTCCATTGAGTCAGTGATGCCATCCAACCCTCTCATCCTCTGTCATCCTCTTCTCCTCCAGCCTTCAATCTTTCCCAGCATCAGGTCTTTTCTAATGAGTTGGCTCTTCACATCAGGTGGACAAAGTATTGGAGCTTGTGTTTCAGCATCAGTCCTTCCAATGAGTATTCAGGATTGATTTTTTTTTAGGACTGACTGAATGATCTCCCTGCAGTTCAAGGAACTCTCAAGAGTCTTCTTCCAACATAGCAGTTCAAAAACATCGATTCTTCAACATTCAGCCTTATTTATGGTCCAGCTCTCACATCCATACATGACTCCTGGAAAAACCAAAGCTTTGACTATATGGACATTTGTCAGCGAAATAATGTCTCTACTTTTCAATACTCTGTCTAGGTTTATCATAGTTTTTCTTCCAAGGAGCAAGCGTCTTTTAATTTCATGGCTGCAGCCACCATCCACAGTGATTTTGGAGGCCAAGAAAACAGTCTGTCACTGTGTCACCAGCATATTTATTCCAATTATTCACCTACTGAAGGGCATCTTTTGGCTTCTTCCAACTCTTGGAAATTATGAAGAAAGCTGCTAGAAACATCCTTGTGCAGGCTTTTGTGTGGACATAAGTTTACTATTGTAAGAAACTGCTATACTGCTTCCAGAGTGGCTGTACCATTTTGGATTCCCACCAGCAGTGATGAGGATTCCTGTTGCCCCAGATCCTCTCTAGCACTTAGCGCTGTGAATGCTCTGGATTTTGGTAATTTTTAGTCTGTACTAATGTCTCATTTTTATTTTAATTTGAATTTCTCCAATGACATGTGATGTGGAGTACCATTTCATGTGTTTTTGTATAACTTCTTTAGTCAAGTGTCTCTCTTAGGGTCTTTGGTTCATGTTTGAATTGAGCCTTTTGTTTCCTTATTCTTGAGTTTTGAAAGTTTTTCTTTTAATATTTTGGATGACAGTCCCTTCTCAGATGCATTTTTGGCAAATATTTTCTCCCACTCTGTGGTCTGTGTTTCTACTGTTTTGACAGGATCTTTTGCAGAGCAGAAGTTTTAATTTTAATGTAGTCCAGATTATCAACTATTTCTTTCACCAATCATGTCTTTGGTGTTGTATACAGAAAGCTATCACCATACCCAAGGTCATCTAGGCTTTCTCCTGTTATTTTCTAGGAGTTATTATACTTTTGTATTTTACGTTTAGGTCTAGGATCCACCTTGAATTAATGTCTGTGAAGGGGGTAAAGTCTGTGTCTATATTTATTTTTCTTGCGTGTGGATGTGTGGATATCCAGCTGTTTGGGCACTATTTGGTGTCTTATTTCTGCTCCATTGCACTGCCCTGGTTCCTTTGTCAAAGGGACAGTTGACTCTATTTGTAGAGGTCTCTTTCTGGCCTATCTATTCTGTCCATTGCTTATTGTCTAGTCTGTCACTGATAACACACTGTTTTAATTACTGTAGCTTTAGAGTAAGTTCTGAAGTCAAGTAGTATCACTCCTCTGCCTTTGCTCTTCTTCTTCGATATTGTGCTGGCTATCTTGGGTCTTCCCATGTTAACTTTAGAATTGATTTGTTGACATCCATAACACTAATTTCTGGGATTTTTCTTGGGATTACCTTAACTCTTAGAGCAAGTTAAGAAGCTGACACGTTGACAATATCAGGTTGTTATTCCACAAACATGGAATATCTTTCCTTTTCCTTTTTTCTTTTTTAGTTCTTTGATGATAATCATCAATCTTGTTTTTTCATCTGGATTCTTGTGGTGTGCCTTAGCACAGTTTGTCACGTTGCTAGAGGTTCTCCAGCTTTCCATATCTCTTGCTTTCTGAACTTGGACAAAAGAAATAAGCTCTAGCCCGTTCCTTGATATTTATATGGAGGCAGATAATATCTGGGTAAGCCAGAAGCTGAGTTCATACTCTCAGAGCTCATTAGCAGAAAGATGAGGAAATGTGGAAGCTGGTAAAGATTCTGAAACAAAAAAGGGGGAGGGAAATTGGACTAGAGAAGCAGGGACCAGGAGGCTATGGACATTCCCTCAAGCTAAGACTTCCAGAGCATCCGGGTAGAAACAATGCTTCTCTGAATGAACTTGAAGGCATGAGGTATGCACTCACTCCCCATCTTGCTTCGTAATCACCAAAAGGTATCTGACAAGGTAAGGAAGTTGAGTATATCTTATCCAGCTGAGATTTCTAACATTCAAACTTTCAAATCCACGGAGCTTAGTTCACAAATGCAGGAAGTTTCAGGATGAATTAGCCTTGTATTTTCACATTTTATTTTATATTTAAACTTTTAGGTAGAGCTGAATAGAATTGGAAAGCTTTTGGATATTTAAGTACTTTTACTTTGGTGATACAACCATGACCAAATGATGTCATTCTTTTGATGGTTGACATTAATAACACTGTGTCTGCTGTATGTAAATCTATGCTCTATGTGAATCATATCTCTTTTTGATGTGCTTTTTCAAAATCAAGATTATTTATCATAATAAATAGCTTATTATACAAAGCAAGAGGCTATCTTACAACATTCTCTTTCCCCATTCTGTTTAACTCTGTCTTATAAGGTGGTAAGTGAAGTCGCTCAGTCCTGTCCGACTCTTTCCATATAGCCCAACAGGCTCCTCCATCCGTGGGATTTCCCAGGCAAGAATACTGGAGTGGGTTGCCATTTCCTTCTCCAGGGGCTCTTCCTGACCCAGGGATCAAACCTGGGTCTCCTGCACTGCAGGCAGACTCTTTACCATCTGAGCCACCAAGGAAGCCCCATAAGGTGGTAAGCATTAGAAAAAAATGCTTTAAATGTTTTTTTTTTGAAATAAGGTGGTAGGCATTAAAAGAAAGTACAAACTTGGCACAGTTTTAGAGAAGAGCCTCAGAAAAGAGACCTATTTCATAATTCTTTGCATAGAGAGCACCCTGATTTTTAAAACAATTTTCTTTCCCTGAGTCGGGGAGGAGTTATGGCACAGACTAATGTAACATTAAATTGTGCAAATTCAGTCCACTAGAGTATCAGACTTTTAAATGACAAAGGAAACCTAAGTTTGTTTTCTGTGTCTGTGATTGTTTCTGTTTTGTAAACACACTAATATATTTGAAATGGATATCTGTAAAGCACAGGGAGCTATACTCAATATTCTGTAAAAACTTAAATGGGAAAAGAGAAGAGCCTCAAAAAAGAGACCTATTTCATAATTCTTTGCATAGAGAGCACCCTGATTTTTAAAACAATTTTCTTTCCCTGAGTCGGGGAGGAGTTATGGCACAGACTAATGTAACATTAAATTGTGCAAATTCAGTCCACTAGAGTATCAGACTTTTAAATGACAAAGGAAACCTAAGTTTGTTTTCTGTGTCTGTGATTGTTTCTGTTTTGTAAACACACTAATATATTTGAAATGGATATCTGTAAAGCACAGGGAGCTATACTCAATATTCTGTAAAAACTTAAATGGGAAAATAATTGGAAAAAGAATAGATACATGTGTGTGTATAACCGAATCACTTTGCTCTACACCTGAAACTAAGACAACACTGTAAATCAACTATTATTGATTGTTTAGTTGCTAAATTGTATCCAACTCTTTTGCAACCCCCATGGACTGTAGCTCGCCAGGCTCTTCTGTCCATGAGATCATCAAGGCAAGAATACTGGAGTGAGTTGCCATTTCCTTTTCCAGGGTATCTTCCCAACCCAGGGAATGAATGAACCCATGTCTTCTGCTTGGCAGGCACATTCTTTACCGCTGAGACACTTGGAAAGCCCTAAAGTCCAAAATAAATAAAAAACAACAAAAACAAACAAATAAACAACAACAACAACAACAAAAACAAAACAAAACAAAAAAGCAGAGCCCTGGTGGGATGAGGATTAAGGTGGGAGGAAGGTTCAAGAAGGAGGGGATATAATGTATACTTATGACTGATTCATGTTGATATTTGGCAGAAACCAACACAATTCTGTAAAGCAATTATCCTTCAATTAAAAAAATAAATAAAATTTAAAAAAAGAAACAAAATAAGCTCCTTGGTCTTTATCTGCATTCATCTTCATTATCTCCCTGAAAGCTCGGAAGGCAAGCTGTTCTTGTTCACCCTCTCACGTTAGGTCAAGTCCCTTTGCCTTTTGGCAATAAACAGCTGCAGTGACATACTTGTGAGATGAATGTCTAACTCCACCTCTAGACGGGAAGAACCCTGAGGGCAGGGGGAGGTCTGTTCTGCCTTCAGTTGTATCTCCAGCATCCAGCCCAGTGCCAGGCTCCTAGTAGCTACACAGTAAATATTTTTTGAATGAATGGATGAATGCATATTTTATCATTAAAAATTAAGCTCATGGCATCCAGTCCCATCACTTCGTGGCAAATAGAAGGGGAAAACGTGGAAGCAGTGACTTAAATAAGTGAAATAAGCAGTGACTTAAGTGACAGAAATCAGCAGTGACTTAAATAAGCAGTGAAATAAAAATAAGATTTAATTTTCTTGGGCTCCAAAATCACCGTGGATGGTGATTGCAACCATGAAATTAAAAGAAACTTGCTCCTTGTAAGGAAAGCTATGACAAACCTAGACATTGTAGCAAAAAGCAGAAACATCACTTTGCTGACAAAGGTGCATAAAGTCAAAGCTATGGTTTTCTAGTAGTCATGTACAGATGTGAGAGTTGAGCCATAAAGAAGGCTGAGCACCAAAGAATTCATGCTTTTGTACTGTGGTGCTGGAGAAGACTCTTGAGAGTCACTTGGACTACAAGGAGATCAAACCAGTCCATCCTGAATATTCACTGGAAGGACTGATGCTGGAGTGCCAGTACTTTGGCCACCTCATGTGAAGAGCCAACTCATTGGAAAAGACCCTGATGGTGGGAAAGATTGAAGGCAAATGGAGAAATGGGTAGCAAAGGATGAGGTGGTTAGATAGCATCACTGACTCAATGGACATAAATTTGAGCAAATTCCAGGAGAAAGTGGAGAATAGAGGAGCCTCAAATGTTTTAATTCATGGGGTTGCAAAGAATCGGACACTACTCAGCAACTGAATGACAACAACAGCAATGCATATATTATACAATTATGGTCTGGCTGTTCTGGGTGTGCATGTGTGTGTCTGTGTGTGTGTGCTCAGTTCCTCAGCCGTGTCTGACTCTTTGTGACCCCATGGATTGTAGCCCACCAGGCTCCTCTGTCCATGGAGTTTTCCAGGCAAGAATACTGGAGGGGGTTTCCATTTCCCTCTTCAGGGGATCTTCTTGAACCAGGGATCGAACGCTCATCTCTCTGGCGTCTCCTACATTGGCAGGCAGATTCTTTACCACTGCCCACCTAGGAAGCCCTAAACCAGGCAATAATTATTGTAATACAGAAAACTTATGACAGTCTTTAGAACTGGCACAAATGTAGGAGAAGCAATAAGTTTCTTGATAAAAAGTTGTTGATTATCACACAGACTTCACAGTTGATGTGAGGTCCCTTTTGGGAATCAGTTTGGCAAGGGCAGTGATTGCCAACTATTTCTTTCTTTTCACATATTAATTTGATTCTTTCTATGGTTTTTCTTCATTTTATTCTCTCTGTCCTCCAAAGTCTTATTTTGATTTTCTCCAAATGTAACTATGTACTACGTTCATGCAAATATATATTTTAAAATTACTATTTTTTTTACCAGACCAGTGGATGATTAATCTTTTTTAAAAATTTTATTTATTTTAATTGGAGGCTAATTACTTTACAATATTGTAGTGGTTTTGGCCACACATTACATGAATCAGCCATGGGTGTACATGTGTTCCCCATCCTGAACACCCCTCCCACCTCCCTTCCTATCCCATCCCTCATGGTCATCCCAGTCCACCACCCTGAGCATCCTGTCTCATGCATCGAACCTGGACTGGGGACCTGTTTCACATATTATACTGTACATGTCTCAGTGCTGTTCTGTCAAATCATCCCACCCTCGCCTTCTCCCACAGAGTCCAAAAGACTAGTCTTTATATCTGTGTCTCTTTTGGTGTCTCACATATGGGGTCATTGTTACCATCTTTATAAATTCCATATGTATGTGTTAGTATATTTTATTGGTGTTTTTCTTTCTGATTTACTTCACTCTGTATAATAGGCTCCAGCTTCATCCACCTCATTAGAACTGACTCCAATGTATTCTTTTTAATGGCTGAGTAACATTCCATTGAGTATACGTACCACAGCTTTCTTATCTATTCATCTGTTGATGGACATCTAGGTTGCTTCCATGTCCTGGCTATTATAAACAGTGCTGTGATGAACATTGAGGTATACATGTCTCTTTCCCTCGGTGTGTATGTCCAGCAGTGGGACTGCTGGGTCATATGGCAGTTCTATTTCCATTTTTTATGGAACTTCCACACTGTTCTACATATTGACTGTACTAGTTTGCATTCTCACCAACAGTGTAAGAGGGTTCCCTTTTCTCCACACCTTCTCCAGCATTTGTTTGTACACTTTTGGATAGCAGCCATTCTGGCCAGTGTGAGATGGTACTTCACTGTGGTCTTGATTTGCATTTCTCTGATAATGAGTGATGTTGAGCATCATTTCATGTGTTTGTTAGCCATCTGTATGTCTTCTTTTGGAGAAATGTCTATTTAGTTCTTTGGCCCAGTTTTTGATTGGGTCATGTTTTTCTTTTCTGGAATTGAGCTGCAGGAGCTGCTTGTATATTTTTGAGACTGCTTCTTTGTCAGTTGCTTCATGTGCTATTATTTTCTCCCATTCTGAAGGCTGTCTTTTCACCTTGCTTATAGTTTCCTTCATTGTGCAAAAGCTTTTAAGTTTAATTAGGTCCCATTTAATTTTGCTTTTATTTCCATTACTCTGGCAGGTGGGTCATAGAGGATCCTGCTGTGATTTATGTCAAAGAGTGTTTTGCCTATGTTTTCCCCTAGGAGTTTTATAGCTTTTATAGTTTCTGGTCTTACATTAGATCTTTAATCCATTTTGAGTTTATTTTTGTGTATGGTGTTAGAAAGTACTCTAGTTTCATTCTTTTACAAGTGGTTGACCAGTTTTCCCAGCACCACTTGTTAAAGAAATTATCTTTTCTCCATTGTATATTCTTGCCTCATTGTCAAAGATAAGGTGTCCATAGGTGTGTGGATTTATCTCTGGGCTTTCTTGGGTGATTAATCTTAATCTCATTTTTGTTGGTTTGGTTTGGTCTGGTTTGAGTTTTTCTTTCTTTTGCCCACTCAGTATCTTAGCTCCCTCAGCCTCACAGTGAAAAGATGGAGTCCTAACCACTAGACTGTCAGGGAACTCCCTTAAGTTATGGACACCAAATTTCTGATGAACAAAATGGCAACAGAATCTCAGGGGGGAAATTTATTGTATATTCTTTTCTTGATTTGCATGCATGAGTGCTAAGTCACTTCAGTCGTGTACAACCCTTTGTGACACTGTGGACTATATTCTGCCAGGCTCCTCTGTCCATGAGGATTCTCCAGGCAAGAATACTGGCTGAATACTGGATCCCCTCCTCCAGGGGAATGCCCTGACCCAGGGATCAAACCCACATCTCTTACATCTTCTGCACTGAGAGGCGGGTTCTTTACCACTAATGCCACCTGGAATGCCCTTTGATTTGCATATGAAAGTTTTCATTCTTTCAACATCTAAAATATTATAGGTACTGTATTTAATAATTTTACCCTTGCAAAACAATTTTAAGAGACATTTACTATTTCTTCCTGTCAATAAAGTTTTGACAGCAGATAGAAGTCTGTCTGGTGAAGCAAGGGTTGATTGAATACCTTCCCTTGAGGGTATTTAGGTTTGAATTTTGAATTTACTGTGGCATTTTGGTCCCCTTATCACTAAGAGCCTACACAATTTTATTTTATAATGTTTTCTAATGAATTTCAAAATCTGGTTATATTTAAACGAGATATGGGAGCTTTCCCTGGAGAAGGCACTGGTAACCCACTCCAGTATTCTTGCCTGGAGAATCCCATGGATGGAGGAGCCTGGTGGGCTACAGTCCACGGGTTGCAAAGAGTTGGACACAACTGAGCGACTTCACTTTCACTTTCTTTCAAGCCATGTATTAGACTTCCCTGGTGACTGAGATGGTGAAGTGTCTACCTACAATGCGAGAGACCCGGGTTTGATCCCTGGGTTGGGAAGATTCTCTGGAGAAGGAAATGGCAACCCACTCCAATACTCTTGCCTGGAGAATCCCATGGATGGAGGAGCATAGTAGGCTACAGTCCATAGGGTCACAAGAGTTGGATACGACTGAGCGACTTTATTTTTTATTTTTATTTTTTATGGGAGTTTTAAGAAAGAAATGAACACTGCCAAGCAGATGAAAGCCACATCCGCTGCAACTGATCAGAAACATAACAGGACGTTTTTAGGCCCAAGGATTTAGCCAAGATGATTATACAGTATGAGGAAGAAGAAATAAAATAGAGTCAATAAAAGATATTTTGAAAATTGATACCTCAACCTCAGGCCTGATTCTTCTCTGAGACAAGTAAATGACATTCTCCTCTGGTTCTCAGAAATATGTCACTATGAGGAAAGATGCAAGGAAGTTTAATTTGCTCAAAATTAAATTTTAGAAATTATTTGTTACGTGGAGGGAGTACAATATGTATTTCTTGAATAAAATGATTTTGTTTAGGGAGTGCAGTTACTCCTGGTTGCTATTTTTTCCATGTTTCTAGCAACAGTGGTTGAATCATTTCCATGAGGTGGAGCTGAGCCTGTTTGTTCTGGAGGCCTTTATAGTAGTGAGGTCTTTCATTAGACCATTGGGGGGTGGTCCTTTGAGCAAGCTGCCCTTCTATAAAATGGAAGACCAAATCTGACTCTGTATTGGATCTGTTTTACCTTTATATTCCATTGTTTTTGCCTCCCCTCAAGAATGTGGCTTACAGTCTGAAATAAACAGGAGAGCCCATTCTCAAGGTTTGAACCTTTAAAGGTATAATACTTTTCCATTCTTATGGAGATAAAAAGTTGTAGAACAGAAAATAACATTTGTCTTGTTGGAGGTTTATAGGGACAGCGTGGCCAGACCTACGCGGACAGCTGCAAGAACAAAGGATTCCTGCACTAAGAATTTACAGCAACAGCCTCCCCCACCTGTTCAGTGTAAAAGAAGCCTGAATTCTTCCTGGGAGAGATGGTTCTTTCATCTCCCCAAGTTCACGTCTTCTTGGTCATCTGGCTTTCTGAATAAAGTCACCATTCCTTGCTACAGCACCTTGTCTCTTGAATTATTGGCCTGCTGTGCAGGAGCGGGGTAAATTTGGACTTGGTGGCACTTCCTGGGAGCTTTGTCTGAGGCTTACCACCTTGAGAATTTGCATAATCTGCTCTGACGAGATCTGAAACTTACATAAACCCAAAGTTTACCCTGGGGCTTCCCTGGTGGCTCAGATGGTAAAGAATCTGCCTGCAGTGTAGGAGACTCTCCTTTGATCTTTAGGTCAGGAAGAACCTCTGAGAAAGGAATGGCAACCTATTCCAGTATTCTTACCTGGGGAATTCCATGGATAGATGAGCTGACAGTCTATAGTCCATGGGGGTCACAAAGAGTTGTACATGACTGATCGGCTAACACTTTCACTTTCAAAATTTACCTTAATTTCATCATTGAAGTTGGACAGGAGGGAGGGTGATCTCTGGGGCCTGGAGAAACTGGTTACAGAAATGATGGGTTACTATTTGGGTGCCTGTGGGGCTCTCTAAGGCACTCTCAATCTTTGGGTGCAAAATAGTCTTGGTCTCAGAGATACTTAACAGAGGATTTTGGAGTGTGACAACTAAGGATTAAAGGGATGTTTTTTAGGCCAAGGAATTTTATTTTTTAAAGGGAATTTTATAACCTTTCTTTATAAAAGGAAGGAAAACTAGAGAATGACACATATCTCACAAGGATTGGTTGGTGATAATGCCATATATTTTGGAGGTGTTTTTGAAAAGTTGGGGGAAATAATATCCTGAAAGATAATGGATTTTGTACAGAAGAACAATTACTGGGGAAATAAAGGTCATACAGAACTTCTATGTTATATCCGCAAGACCCCTTTGTTTTATGCCAACAGCAGGACTTTCATTCATTTAGAGATCTTGGACTGAAGAAGTGTTTATTATGCAATTAATTAAGGATGACAGGGTTTCTAAAAATTCAACTGTGGCATCTTTGACTTCATTAATTAAGGCAAACATTATTGAATACTTATCATGTGCTGGTAATTTGTTAGCTTCTGAGAATACAAAGATGTCTATTGCATTTTCTTTGCTTGACAGCAGTATTCCACTAACTAAGAAGCTCATAAAAAGGACATGCAGTGCCTGGTAAGTCCTTATACAGCACAAAATGTAATTTTTGGTTTTTCTATAATAAACAATTTTTTTCCCTCCTTGGACAAAACATTCCTGGAGTTACAGTAGTTTAAGAAGAAGTCTTGGGTGAGAGGGATCCAGAGAAACCAGGTTATGGGAGGGATAGCAGTAGGCATGTGCAAACTCAAGGTGCCTTGGCAAACACAACAGTCTTCAAATATTTGGAAAACTCTTGGGGGAAGGAGGATAGTCTTTTTCTGTTTTCAGAGGTCAGAACTGTGAAGTCAGGTGTAAATAGCTCTATATGAGATTGCTTCTTCCAAATGACTGTTGGGGTTTCCAGCATTGGTGTTGGCTCTCTCTTGATCCCAGGACTTCAAGCAGAAGCTGGGTACCCATATTTCAGGGCAGAAATACAGACAGGCTTCCAAATAAGGAAGAAGTAGCATTAGATGAGCTCTCTGAACTCAATAGTTTATTGTTCCAGATTTTTGGATGAGGATGAACATGTGTCACAAGGCTGAAGAGCAACTGAGGAGCAGATGAGTTTGGGAGAAGCTAATTAGTCAAATATATACAGCAGTACACAGTGTTAATTTGCTTTTCATAGATGCTTTGTTTCCCTGGATACTTTGCAAAATTAGATAAGTAAAAACCATGAAATAATGATATTGCTTATGAAAAGGAAGCCTTTCAAACACTTTCATTGCAGACCAAAAAGGTTAAAATTCACACATGGTTTCTAATTTAAGAGCAGAGAGTGGGTTTCTTAGAAAATAAGAATCACTAGGTAGTAATATTCTCCTATAAATGAAAATCAAATCATCATAGTAGTGAGTCCATAAAGTCTCAGGATATCCTGGGGAGATTTGAGAAAATGAATTATTACAGTCTAATTGACATTTGGAAGGAAACATAATATGAATATTTTAAAAGCGAAATAAAGGTTCCAAAATATTTTAAAGGAGCCACAAATAATAAATGTTTTTTTAGCTACAAAGTGAATTTTTGACTCTAAAGTGGGGATACATATGTTTTGTACAAAATTAAATCTTTGTGTCTGTGATTGTAAGAAGCCCTTAATAGAGCTGTGAGCCCAGCAATATTGTATCCTTAGTGAGTGTAACAATAGAGCTGAAGGATGAGGAAGGTTCTAAGTGAGATATTTCCCCTCTGATACTGTATCATCAGATTCCCAAACATGTATGTTGATGCCTGTGCCAGCCCATTGCACAGCCCACCATGCGGTCTCAGAAAAGGAAAGTTAATATCAAATGAAAACATTTGCTCTCTCTACTCTGAGGATTTTCATTCAGCCTCTTGAAAAAGAACCAGTTTTTTTTTTTTTTTTTTTTTTTTTTAGTAGATCTCGTGATAGACTTTTCTCCCAACCTTTGCTTGGTCCCTTTCAGTTCTTGTAATCATTTGCTTTGGAGATTCATGGTGAACATAAAGACAAAGACAGATGGTGTGTGCCATGTGTCCTTTTGCCCCTCCAGCTAAATAATAAAACAGATTTGACAATGCCCAATATGTGGGTCTATCTGAAAACAAAACAGCCCGTCTATGGCTGTGGCTTGTGGGACTCAAAAGCCCAATTTGACAATGGGCATTGAGAGCCTTTGTTCTCGGTGCTCAGGGACCACTCCTGGGCTTTAGAGCTGGAGGTGATCATACAGGTCACACAGACAAGTAGCTTCCCAAACTGCCTCTGTTTCAGTCACTGGAGCAGCTTTTAAGAAAAATTCACACCATTGAGCTTATACCAGATCAAGTGGAGTTGAGTTCTTAGGAGTGGGTCTGGCAATCTCCCCTGGTGATTCTGGCTTGGGGATCACTGATCTGGTCTTAATCTTTACCTATAGAGATCTGGAGAGATGGGATTGTGTATCATGGATAAATTTAGATTTAATAGAATTAAATGACTTGTCCAAGTGTTGGTTAGTGGCAAAACTAGGGCCACAACTCATATTTGCTTGATTCCAGTTTTCTTTTCATACCACCATCTACTCCTATGGCCAGCATCACTAAAAAACACATAATTTCTACCCATTTGTGAATAAAAGAAGTGTACACACACACACACACACACACACACACACACACACACACACTCCAGACCTTTCTTTGGCTTTTTGATCACCTCTGACATGCCTTTATCCAATTCTATCCCTTGACATTTTAATCATCTCCTTGACAGAGTTCACTGAGCTCCATCTTTGGCCGTCTAACTCAGCCTCCTCTTAAGACTTTGAAGGCTGTTCATTGTTTCCACTCATTTTCTGCTAAGACTGTTATTCATGGTGGGGCATGGTTTTACCTGGTCTCACCGCATTTTATTCTCTCCTGCCTTCAAGTCTATGGTTGTTTAGGCCACCTATATTCATCTCCAAGTGATTTGTCTTTTCCTTTATTATTTCCACATCTTTATCCGTTTGCTTTGAGCTTTGAATTATTTCTTCCACCTGATTTTGTGATTCCCTAACCTGATTCTCCAGTGGGACCTTCTTCCACCTCAATTCTCCTGCTGAATGTTTTAGTCCTTAGATGCTTAGCCCTTAAGTACATATTTATACTTCCTCTAAGGAATTGACTCATGTGATTACGGAGGCTGAGACATTAATACAAGATCAGCCGATGACAGGCTGGAGGCCCAGAAATAGCGATGGTATGGCTCCAGTCTGGTTTGAGAGTCTGATGACCAAACCATGTGTAAATTATCATCTGAGTCTGAAGACAGAAGAAGACCACTGTCCTGGATCAGAGAGATTCTCTCTTACTCAGCCTTTTATTCCATTCATGTCTTCAAAGTGTTGGATGGCCTCACCCATATCGGGGAGGGCAACATACTTTACTAACGTTTAATTCAAATGTTAATCTAATCTTAGCACTGGTGTAGACACACACAGGAGAAATGTTTAACCAAGTATCTGGGCACCCAGTGGTCCAGTCAAATTGACACATACAATTGGCAAGTTCACCTCGTGTAGCTGTACCTATATACAGTTCCTGAGCTGACACTCAATCTTTAAAAAAAGACAACAGGTAGTGATTCTGCCTTGCAGGATACAACACTCCCAAGTACAGCTGGAGACTCATTCACCCCTTCTTCAGGACAGCTTACCCCCTAACCTCCTGCTTGTCACTATGTTGTTGTTATTTAGTCACTCAGTCATGTCCAACTCTTTGAAACCCTATGGGCTGTAGCCCACCAGGCTCCTCTGACCATGGGTTTCTCCAGGCAAGAATACTAGAGTGGGTAGCCATTTCTTTCTCCAGGGGATCTTCCTGACCCAAGGATAGAACCCACATCTCTTGCATTTGTGGGCAGATTCTTTATCACTGAGCCACCAGGGAAGCCCAACTCTCACTTTATCAAGGATGAAATTAGAGCCTGTCTACAGCCGTGTTTTTAAAGAACTAGATTCATTCACTGCAGCTAGTGCAAGAAGTAGATATGTTGTTAGTATTCAAAGTAAATGCAGTGGCCAGTGACAGTACAGTTTACCAGGTCACCATGCCTCCACCTCAAATACAAGATGTCACCCTTCAGCTGTTACTCCATAAGGAGTATGGAGTAACACATCCTCTTTAATGGATCCTAATTAATTACCAACTTTTATAGTCATCTGCTCAACTATGATTCCTTCCTTGTTTCTGGAGCTCCCCTAACTGACAGCGACAGTGGATAAGAGGTCAGTGTTGGATGGCCTCTGTGCTGTTGGGGGGTGGTCAGGAGGAGCAGTGGTAGTTCCACCATGGACCATGGGTTCTGGCCCCTGAGTATGTGCTCAGTGTCAGTGCAGGTCTCTAGCACTGCCTCCATCCCACTTTACCTCCTCAGTCCTCCCCTTCTCCTCCTGCCTGCAATCCCTCTCAGCATCAGAGTCTTTTCCAGTGAGTCAACTCTTCGCATGAGGTGGCCGAAGTACTGGAGTTTCAGCTTTAGCATCATTCCTTCCAAAGAAATCCCAGGGTTGATCTCCTTCAGAAGGGACTGGTTGAAACTCCCTCTCCAAGGGACTCTCAAGAGTCTTCTCCAACACCACAGTTCAAAAGCATCAATTCTTTTGTGCTCAGCCTTCTTTACAGTCCAACTCTCAAATCCATACATGACCACAGGAAAAACTATAGCCTTGACTAGATGGACCTTAGTCGGCAAACTGATGTCTCTACCTTTGAATATACTTTCTAGATTAGTCATAACTTTTTTTCCAAGGAGTAAGCGTTTTTTAATTTCATGGCTGCAGTCACCATCTGCAGTGATTTTGGAGCTCCCCAAAATAAAGTCTGACACTGTTTCCACTCTTTCCCCATCTATTTCCCATGAAATGATGGGACTGAATGCCATGACCTTCATTTTCTGAATGTTGAACTTTAAGCCAACTTTTTCGCTTTCCTCTTTCACTTTCATCAAGGTTTTTACTTCCTCTTCACTTTCTGCCATAAGGATAGTGTCATCTGCATATCTGAGATTATTGATATTTCTCTCAGCAATCTTGATTCCAGCTTGTGTTTCTCATGATGTACTCTGCATAGAAGTTAGATAAGCAAGGTGACAATATACAGCCTTGACATACTCCTTTTCCTATTTGGAACCAGTCTGTTGTTCCATGCCCAGTTCTAACTCTTGCTTCCTAACCTGCATACAGATTTCTCAAGAGGCAGGTTAGGTGGTCTGGTATTCCCATCTCTCTCAGAATTTTCCACAGTTTATTGTGATCCGCACAGTCAAAGGCTTTTGCATAGGCAAAAAGCAGAAATAGATAGAGATCAATGGCTAATACAAAATTATGCAGTGTCAACAGCCCTGACTCTTATTGAGACCAGGCTTTCTGTCTGAATACCTAGTTGTATACATAAGTCTTAGGTGATTTACATCATCTTCCTGCCAGAAGGCCAATTTACATTTTACAGTCATTTTTTGATAAGAGTAATAGTGTTGTTCTTCCCAGAGTCTGGTGCCACTCTCAGAAAGCACTAAATAAAGTTACATTCTTACATAGCAAGGATACAACATTTTATAACAAGAAAGTGGAGTACAGTGATTTATAACAAAGAGAAAATTAATTAACTCAAAAATCTAGTATTGCTAACAACAAAACTACTATATTCCTATTTCTGCATCCTGATTACATTGATTAATATCCTCCCAGGTGCCTAAAAGATAAAGGATATAGAGGCTTGGAGGCAAACATTAACTCAACAAACTTCACCAAACTAATTCTTAACTCTAAAAGGCTCTATATCTTTAAGATGTTTTAAGCTTCGTGCCTCTCACGGTTGGGGGCTGTAAACAATCCACAAATTGTGAAGTCGGGCAGACCAGTCAGATAAGTTAGAAAGCCATCGAAGGAGTTTAAGCTGAGACATTCTTTTTATATGCAGGAGACTGTTAACTGGAGCCCTAAGTTAATTACTTTTAGAGGCAGAAGAGTGGAAAGCACAGTAAAATAAGGCAGGCAGACTCTGGTTTTTTGGGTGTAGATGTTCAAGAAAACCCAGGGGGATCCCCTGAAGCCTGACTCACCTTGACCATTAGGCCTCTCCACATGAAGTTGTCATGGGTGGGATCTCCCGTGCTGGCTCCCAGCACTGTGGCTCACAGTACTGGCTGAGCCAGCTCTGAGACTCACCTAGAGAGGTCTCAACAGCGTGACTGCTTTTGTGGGGATGGGGGGCATGATACTCCTAGAAGGCTGGAAATATGCAGATGGAGCCCCTTTCTGATTCATTCATTCACTTGTGAGAAATAAAATTACCACTCATCACATAAAGCAGGCACTGTGCCAGGCACTTTTTGTTTTGAATATTCAAGATTGTATGCAGCCCTATTTAATACATTTCTAATACAAAGACTCTTGTCTTCATTACTTAGATTTCATTTCTTAGGCTCCTGCATTATTTCTACCTGTGATAATGAAGCTTCTCACAAAGCTGTATTCTACATGCTCTCTGGTTAAAGACAACGTATGGCAAAACCAATACAATATTGTAAAGTAATTAGCCTCCATTAAAATAAATAAATTTATATTTAAAAAGATATCCCTGTAGGAAAATCAGTTCACCAAGAAAATAAGGCACTACTTAGTAATCAGAGAATATTCATGAGTCATCCTTGATGTGTCTTTATTTAAGACAAAGGCTAAAACATCAGGAAGCCTCCATAAGCCTCTTATCCTTCTCCATCAGAGGACAGACAGAATGAAAACCACAATCAGAGAAACTAACTGATCTGATCACATGGACTACAGCCTTGTCTAACTCAATGACTATGAGCCATGCCCTGTAGGGCCACCCAAGACATGGGTGAAGAGTTCATGGATCATGGTGGAGAGTTCTGACAAAACGTGGACCACTGGAGAAGGGAATGGCAAACCACTTCTTGCCTTGAGAACCCCATGAGCAGTATGAAAAGGCAAAAATATAGGGCCCTGAAAGATGAATTCCTCAGGTTGGGAAATGCCCAATATGCAACTGAAGAAGAGTGCAGAAATAACTCCAGAAAGAATGAAGAGACAGAGCCAAAGCAAAAACAACACCCAGTTGTGGATGTGACTGGTGATGGAAGTAAAGTCCGAGGCTGCAAAGAGCAATATTGCATAGGAATCTGGAATGTTAGGTCCATGAATCAAGGCAAATAGGAAGTGGTCAAACAGGACATGGCAAGAGTGAACATCAATGTTTTAGGAATCAGTGAACTAAAATGGACTAGAGTGGGTGAATTTAACTCAGATGACAATTATATCTACTACTGTGGGCAAGAATACCTTAGAGGAAATGGAATAACCATCATAGTCAACAAGAGTCTGAAATGTACTACTTGGGTGAAATCTCAAAAATGACAGAATGATCTCTACTCATTTCCAAGGCAAACCATTCAGTATCACAGTAATCCAAGTCTATGCCCTGACCAGTATCACTGAAGAAGCTGAAGTTGAATGGTTCTATGAAGACCTACAAGACCTACTAGAACTAACACTCAAAAATGATGTCCTTTTCATTATAGGGGACTGGAATGCAAAAGTAGAAAGTCAAGAGATAACAGGCATATATGGCCTTGAGGTACAACAAGAAGCAGGTCAAAGGCTAACAGAGTTTTACCAAGATAACACGCTGGTCAGAGCAAACACCCTCTTCCAACAACACAAAAGAAGACTCTACACATGGACATCATGAGATGGCCAACACTGAAATCAGATTGATTATATTCTTTGCAGTCGAAGATGGAGAAACTCTATACAGTCAGAAAAAACAAGACCAGGAGCTGACTGTGGCTCAGATCATGAACTTCTTATAGCCAAATTCAGATTTAAATTGAAGAAAGTAGGGAAAACCACTAGATCATTCAGTTCAGTTCAGTTCAGGCACTCAGTCATGTCCGACTCTTTGCAACCCCATGAATTCCAGTACACCAGACCTCCCTGTCCATCACCAACTCCTGGAGTTCACTCAGACTCATGTTCATCGAGTCAATGATGCCATCCAGCCACCTCATCCTCTATCATCCCCTTCTCCTCCTGCCCCCAATCCCTCTCAGCATCAGAGTCTTTTCCAATGAGTCAACTCTTCACATGAGGTGACCAAAGTATTGGAGTTTCAGCTTCAGCATCAGTCTTTCCAGTGAACATCCAGGACTGATCTCCTTTAGGATGGACCAGTTGGGTCTCCTTGCTCTCCAAGGGACTTTCAAGAGTCTTCTCCAACACCACAGTTCAAAAACATCAATTCTTTGGTGCTCAGCTTTCTTCACAGTCCAACTCTCACATCCATACATGACCATAGGAAAAACCATAGCCTTGACTAGATGGACCTTAGTCAGCAAAGTAGTGTCTCTGCTTTTGAATATGCTATCTAGGTTGGTTATAACTTTCCTTCCAAGGAGTAAGTGTCTTTTAATTTCATGGCTGCAGTCACCAGCTGCAGTGATTTTGGAGCCCAGAAAAATAAAGTCTGACACTGTTTCTACTGTTTCCCCATCTATTTGCCATGAAGTGATGGGCCTAGATGCATGATCTTCGTTTTCTGAATGTTGAGCTTTAAGCCAACTTTTTCACTCTCCTCTTTCACTTTCATCAAGAGGCTTTTCAGTTCCTCTTCACTTTCAGCCATAAGGGTGGTGTCATCTGCATATCTAAGGTTATTGATATTTCTCCCGGCAGATATGACCTAAATCAAATCCTTAATGATTATACAGAGGAAACGACAAATAGATTCAAGGGATTATATCTATCTGATAGAGATAGTGCCTGAAGAACTACAGATGGAGGTTTGTGACATTGTGCAGGAGGCAGTGATCAAGACCATCCCCAAGAAAAGGAAATGCAGAAAGGTAAAATGGTTGTTTGAGGAGGTCTTACAAATAGCTGAGAAAAGACAAGAAGTGAAAGGAAAAGAAGAAAGGGAAAGATATACCCATTTGAATGCAGAGTTCCAAAGAATAGCAAGGAGAGATAAGAAAGCCTTCCTCAGTAATCAATGTGAAGAAATAGAGAAAAGACTAGAGATCTCTTCAGAAAACTGGAGATACAAAGGGAACATTTCATGCAGAGATGGGCTCAATAAAGGACAGAAATGGTATGGACCTAACAGAAGCAGAGATATTAAGAAGAGGTGGTAAGAATACACAGGAGAAATATGCAAAAAAGATCTTCATGACCTGAATAACCACAATGGTTTGATCACTCACCTAGAGCCAGATATCTTGGAGTGAGAAGTCAAGTGGGCTTTAAGAAGAAGTAGTGGAACAAGCTAAAAAAAAACTAGTGGAAGTGATGGAACTGCAGTTGAGCTATTTCAAATCCTAAAAGATGATGCTGTGAAAGTGCTGCATTCAATATGCCAGCAAATTTGGAAAACTCAGCAGTGGCCACAAGACTAGGAAAATTCAGTTTTCATTCCAGTCTCAAAGAAAGGCAATGCCAAAGAATGTTCAAACTACCACACAATTGCACTCATCTCACACACTAGCAAAGTAGTGCTGAAAATTTTCCAAGTCAGTCTTCAACAGTATGTGAACTGTGAACTTCTGTATGTTCAAGATGGATTTAGAAAAAGCAGAGGAACCAGAGATGAAATTGCCAACATCCGTTGGATCATCAAAAAGGCAAGAGAGTTCCAGATAAACATCTACTTCTGTTTTATTGACTATGCCAAAGCCTTTAACTATGTGATCACAACAAACTGTGGAAAATTCTTCAAGAGATGGGAATTCCAGATGCCCTGACCTGCCTCCTGAGAAATCTGTATGCAAGTCAAGAAGCAACAGTTAGAACAGGACTTGGAACAATGGACTGGTTACAAATTGGGAAAGGAGTACTTTCCAAATTAGGAAAGGAGTACAAGGCTATATACTGTCACCCTGCTTATTTAACTTATATGGAGAGTACATCATGAGAAATGCTGGGCTGGATGAAGCACAAGCTGGAATTAAGATTGCCGGGGGAAATAACAATAACCTCAGATATGCAGATGACACCATCCTTATGGCAGAAAGCAAAGAAGAACTAAAAAGCCTCTTGATGAAAGTGAAAGAGGAGAATGAAAAAGTTGGTTTAAAACTCAACATTCAGAAAACTAACTCCATGGTATCTCGTCCCATCACTTCATGGTAAATAGATGGGGAAACTATGGAAACAGTGACAGTCTTTACATTTTTTGGCTCCAAAATCACTGCAGATGGTGACTGCAGCCATGAAATTAAAAGACATTTGCTCCTTGGGAGAAAAGCTATGACCAACCCAGACAGCATATTAAAAAGCAGAAACGTTACTTTGTCAACAAATATCTGTTTAGTCAAAACTTTGGTTTTTCCAGTAGTCATGTATGGATGTGAGAGTTGAACTGTAAAGAAAGCTGAGCACTGAATAACTGATGGTTTTGAATTGTGGTGTTGGAGAACTCTTGAGAGTCCCTTGAACTGCAAGGAGATCCAGCCAGTCTATCATATAGGAAATCAGTCCTGAAGATTCATTGGAAGGACTAATGTTGAAGCTGCAGCTTCAATCCTTTGGCCACCTGATGAGAAGAACTGACCCTTTGGAAAAGACCCTGACATTGGGAAAGATTGAAGGTGGGAGGAGTAAGGGATGACAGAGGATAAGATGATTGGATGGCATCACTGACTCCATGGATATGAGTTTGAGTGAACTCCGAGAGTTGGTGATGGACAGAGAAGTCTTGCATGCTGCAGTCCATAGTTTTGCAAAGAGTTGGACACGACTGAGTGACTGAGCTGAACTGAACTGAAAACAGTTACTATATCTTGTGTAAACCCAATCTGCTGCCTGACCACCCCATTTCACACATTGTTTGATTTAATATGAAGTTGCTGAGAACTTGGGTGAAGGTCAGGGGCAGTGACACAATGATGGCTGTATATTCACGGCTTCCCCGAACAGCATTTAAAATAATAAAAGAAGGAAATAAAGTGAAACTGCTGCCTGGAATATTTATATAACACTGCTCATTTTCTAAATTAAAATAAGTGTACCTTCTATAATATTAGAAATTTATATTCCATAGTTTTAGATGCTCATGGATATTTGACATCACTTTAATTTGCCAAAATCGACTTTGTTTCCCTGTATTTGAATCTGTGCTTTCAAGCAGAGCCTGAGAGAAAGACTTAGGTCCAGGTTTATGTAGTTTTATGTCAGAAGTGAGCCTGGAAGTGAAACAGGAGGAGGGAGAACCCGGGTGAGGCTGCATCCTGGTGTCAGCGCAGCCATGGCTGAGGCTCAGAACTGCCACCTGGAGGGGCCAGGGGAGGGGCATCTGCTCATCTGCACTCCCCCTGGCCGAGGGTCGCCCACCAGGTGCTGAGTCCCCTGCAGGTGCCTCTGGGGAGCTAGCACTAGACACGGGGAGCTGGTTGCAGGAGAGAGGCTATGAGATGGGTGTGGGGAGGGGCCGGAGCCCTGGGGAGCTGGCTGTGATGTGACTGCATTTCTGGGACGCTGCTGAAGGGGTCCAGAGTGTCCAAGGGCTACCAGTGTTTAGTTGCAAAGCAAAAGATCAAACAGGACAGAAATGATTCATAAAGAAAATGACCCCGTTTGAAGATTAGCCACTTTCCTCCACTGCTAAAATCTGTGTCTCCATACTTGGTACGAAGACACCTCACCAGATTTTGAGAGATCATTGACTCACTTAATTAAATATAATAAATCTGCTGTTTGAACACTAGGTAGGGTGATTAATTCTGTATTCCTGAGTCTAGTCTCATTTGGAACATACCCCTGGGGCACTTTGTTTTCACTTTTATAAATTATGAACTCAATGAACCTAATGCTTTGCTGATAATGGGTATATACTACATTAAGGCGTGTGCTTGCATAAACAGATATTCTTCATAACAGATAAAACTGGGAATGTCTCTTGTTGTGGTCTAGCTTATTTTCAGGCTTCCTTGTAATTTAGGTTAGTAATTAGAGCATCGTTAAAGCAGTGTGAATGCAAAACCCTCACAAATTTGAACAAAACAATTATGAAAATGAAAAGAGGAGAGGAAACTGGAATGGAAAGATATGGTGAGTGAGAAAACTGAGTGTTTCCCAAGATCCATGTAAAAGAGAAAGAAAAACACCAATACAGTATACTAACACATATATGTGGAATTTAGAAAGATGGTAATGTTGACCGTATATGCGAGACAGCAAAAGAGACACAGACGTAAAGAACAGACTTTTGGACTCTGTGGGAAAAGGCGAGGGTGAGATGATTGAGAGAATAGCATTGAAACATGTGTATTATCATATGTGAAATAGATCACCAGTCCAGGTTAGATGCATGAAACAGGGTGCTCAGGGCCGGTGCACTGGGATGACGCTGACGGATGGAATGGGGAGGGAGGTGGGAGGGGGGTTCAGGAGGGGGATCATGTACTCCCATGGCTGATTCATGTCAATGTATGGCAAACCCCCCCACAGTATTGTAAAGTAATTAGCCTCCAATTAAAATTTAAAAAGAAAAAGAAAAAGAGTGGATTGTGAGGGAAGGACCCAGGAAGAAATCCTTGTGATTGGACATCAATCAGTGGGGATGGTCTGTGTTACTTTGACTTTTATGCCATTCAGCACCCCCAACGGCTTTCCTGTTGGTTTTTAGGAGGAGCCTAGGGTCTGCCATTCTCGGGTCCTCAGCCAGCTGAGCCCCATTTACCTTTTCAGACCCTATTCTGATTCCAGGGCTCACTAGCAGGGCAATACTCTCCGACTCACCGGAACCGAGCACTTCTCGAACCTAACTCTCTGAACATGTGTAAGTGTCTCGGAGGCACCAAGGGGCTCACGGCTGAGTGACCTGCCCTGGAGCATCAGCTGGGCAGTGGAGGAACCAGAATTGGGACCCAGCCTGACCCTGGAGTCTGGGCTCTTCCTGGTCACATCTCGGCAGCTGTGCTTTCCTGGCGTGGATGGTGGTGCTCCCTCCCTTCTGCCTTTGGAAGCCCACTGGTCCTTGACAGCTGACACCAGGTTCCATGTCCTTCAGAAAGCCTCTGAGGTCGGCTGGCTCCCAGCCTTCCATTCCTCTCTGGGTTGTAGAGTTGTACAGAGGCCTGGGTCACCTGGGCCCAGTCACTCACGCTCTCATAGAGCAGCATGTCTACACGTGTGTGTCTCTCCCCTAACCTGGGCCTGCTCCAGTTGAAGGAAGGCCAGCTCCTTATTCTAAAACAAGGAGATTTCACTTTTGGCAGAATTGAAGACGAGGAGACCAGGACTCCAGAGGATGGGGTTTTGTCTGGTCACCCATTGGATGCCCATTGTCCCCTCTGAGTTGTGTTCAGAATTCGTGGACGTGAAGTGTGGCTGGGGGTGGGATGATTCTGGCTGCCATGGCCCCATTCCTACTATTTATTCAAACAGAAGTTTAGCATGCATTCCAGATTCAAAATAAGTGCAGATTGACAATGTGAAAACCAGAAATGACAGGTAATTTTAGAAACGATAAGAGCAGCCGTGGGGCCTGGAAACACTTCCCTACACTCCTTCCCCATGGAGAAACTGTACTTTTACAGCAGTGGCCAGTGGCCACCATAGCAGTATTAATTATAATTTTGCAGGCTTGAATATAAATGAAAAACATACATACATGCGGACACACAGATTTCCAGTGCTTTTTCTGCAGTGAAAATGGAGAGAGTTGAAATACACAAAGACAACATTTTTTGCCCATTTCCTGCCTGACACCTTTGGTCCAAAAGCCAAAAACGCATCTGCCTGGTGTGTCGGTGGGTCCAGTTTGCTTCCTTTATTCTTGGCATCAACATTTCCTGGGTTTGGAGATGGGGAAGGCAACCTTGGGAGGTGGCAGTGAACGTGGAACCATGCTTTCCTCACAAAGCATTGGTTACTGTCTGCATCTCAGGCCTTCTTGGTTAAAAGTATTTATTGAGTTACATCTGATGAGAGTAACAGTGGCATTAATGACCATCGACTTCCCAGCCCATCCTAAAGGAAATCAACCCTGAATGTTCATTGGAAGGACTGATGCTGAAGCTGAAGCTCCAATACTTTGGCCACCTGATGGGAAGACCCTGACTCAATGGGAAAGACCCTGATGTTGGGAAAGATTGAAGGCAGAAGGAGAAGGGAGGGACAGAGGATGAGAGGGTTGGATGGCATCACCGACTCACTGGACATGAATTTGAGCAAACTCTGGAAGATAGTGAAGGAGAGGGAAGCCTGGCATGCTGCAGTCCATGGGGTCGCAAAGAGTCGGACACGATTCAGCAACCGAACAACAGCAACTCCCTTGCACAGGCAGTGGGTGGTTGGGTGGGGACCACAGCATATGCTCCAGGCCTGGTCTCTGAGCCCCATTCTCTTCCTCCTTCACTGGAGACCCTGAAGCTGGGATGCTCAGGCCACCTCGGCCAGGCCCCCACCCACCCCTGGGGACCAGGTGTAGCTGCTGCAGTCAACTACCAGTTTGCTAAGAAATGACTCTCTCCCTCGTACTCACAAGTGCATGGTGAAAATGCCTTTCCTCCACCAGTGTTTGATCTTGTCTCTTTTCCTCTGCCTCTGTAGTAGTTCCTTTCAACTTTTGTCACCTCTTAGGTAGAATAACTCCTTGAGTGCAGGATCTGAACTTCCTGGTTTCCCCTCCCCTTCTTGGGACAGGCTATCTCTCTTGAGAATAGCCTGGCAGACATGTGTGATGGGACACGTGTCATCCCCAAGTGTGAATTTCAAGTAGCACCAATGGGGGAAGAGAATTTTATTAACTTTCTGCATATTTGATGTGCTGTGCTTAGTCACTCAATCGTGTCCGACTCTTTGTGACCCATTGGATTGTAGCTTGCCAGGCTCCCCAGTCCATGGGGTTTTCCCAGCAAGAATACTGGAGTGAGTTGCCATTCCTGCCTGAGGGGATCTTCCTGATCCTGGACCGAACCTGCAGTTCCTGTGTCTCCTGCATTGCAGATGAATTCTTTACGTGCTGAGCCTGTAGGAAATGCAATGATCTTGAAAGGCCTGAAAATTTTTCTTTTTGGTAAGGATGACTTTTTTTTTTTTTTGGTCAAGATTGCTAACCTCAGGAAAGAACTCAGCTATTCTGACAAAAAGATGTTTCCTACTTGTTACTGGGTGTGTGTATGTATGTCGGGGGTGAGGAGTTAGGCTGGAAATTTATTTCATCATTTCCTATTAATTTAAAATTTTATTCATTATAAAATTTTTATTAAAATTAATTACATTAATTAAAATTTAAAGTTATCGTTTATCGTTATTCTATGGGCTTCCCAGTGGCTCAGCGGTAAAGAATCCGCCTGCAGTGCACGAGCTGCAGGGGACGTGAGTTCAATCCCTGGGTGGAGAAAATCCCCTGGAGGAGTGCATGGCAACCCACTCCAGTATTCTTGCCTGGAAAAATTCCGTGAACAGAGGAGTCTGGCGACCTACAGTCTGTGGGGTCTCAGTGAGTCGGACATGACTGAAACAGCTCAGCAGCAGCAACAGCATCTTTAATCTATATAAATTTTAACTAGATACAGAGAAAACTTCTTGGAAGTAAGAGGCACGTCTATTACAAAAAAAAGAAAATTGCTGTATCATTCAGACCTTCTCAAACTTTTCTGTTGATGTGACCCACTTGTCACTTCAGTTCAGTTCAGTCCCTCAGTCGTGTTTGGCTCTTTGCAACCCCATGGACTGTAGCACGCCAGGCTTCGCTGTCCATCACCAGCTCCTTTGACCCACTTGAGATCTTGTTAAAAAGCAATTTGGAGTCAGTGGAGCCAGCATAGCGGCCACCATTCTGCATTCCTAACGAGCTCTGGGTGATGCTCCACTTGAGTAGAAGAAACCACACAGAAACCAGCGTAACTCTTTACTGTAGAAATTTCCATACTGTGGCAGTAACATGTGTGTGAAGTATGTATTATGTGTGTGGAGTGTGTGTGGAGTATATGTATGTGGATTATGTGTATATGTGGAGTGTATATGTGGAGTGTGTGTGTACAGTGTGTATGTGTGGAGTATGTGTGTAACGTGTGTGTGGAGTATGTATATGTGTATTATGTGTGTGGAGTGTGTGTGGAGTGTATGTGTGTGGATTATGTGTATATGTGGAGTGTATATGTGGAGTGTATATGTGGAGTGTGTGTGTACAGTGTGTATGTGTGGAGTATGTGTGTAACGTGTGTGTGAAGTATGTATTATGTGTATGGAGTGTGTGTGGAGTATATGTATGTGGATTATGTGTATATGTGGAGTGTATATGTGGAGTGTGTGTGTACCATGTGTATGGAGTGTGTATGCGTGCATGTGCATGGTGGCAGCTGTGGAGGTGGCTCCTGGATTTCCACATCTCAGCCCATGGTGGAACCTGCTCTGTCTTGTGTAAGTCCAGCTTTGGGAGTCCAGACACTTGAAGAGAAGATGTTTCTTCAGCAAAGTCAGAGCAGAAATGGGTGTGGGGGATGAAGGGCAGAGAAGACTTTGGCTCTGGGGTCTGACCAGCAATATCCAGGGCATGAAAGACATGGTTTGGGGACCAGTGCTGTGGGGAATAGTTATATCATGAAGACCTCCTGTCCCACCCTGATTATGCCATTTTCAATTTTAAATGCAATTTTTGTTTCCAATTTTGCTTTGAAGTTTTTAGAAATAGGCTAATAGGCTGTATGTGCACTGTGTTCCATTTAGCCACATCTCTTGGCTTTAATTGCCTTTTATCTAAACTTGAGGTCCTTTTCAATTTGCTTGTGTTTCTCACCTCATGGGCACTGATTGATTTTGTTTCTTTTTGTATCTTTGCTAATAGGAATCAGATTGGCTTGCTGATTCTCATTAGGCCTGTTTTGAGTTGATAGCTTCATTGAAAAACTGGGGGTTTTACTCAAAGTTTTTCTTTATCCTATAGTTTTGCCTCTTGGATCAAGACCACTTCTCAGATAATGAATTCAGAGCCCAGAGGAAAACAGGTTAGGTCGTCAAGGTTTTCAATCTGCTTTGCCATTGTTGTAATTTTAATTTTAATGTGTCTACTTAGGAGTTTCCAAGCATGTCTTTTTGCCTTTTTATACTGTTTACAAGGTTCTCAAAGCAAGAATACTGAGTGGTTTGCCATTCCTTTCTCCAGGGGACCACATTTTGTCAGAACTGTGCACCATGACCCGTCCATCTTGGGTGGTCCTGTCCAACATAGCTCATAGCTTCATTGAGTTACACAAGGCTGTGATCCATGTGTTTCCTACAGTAAAGCTATCGTTTCTCTAGCAGTCACATATAGATGTGAGAGTTGGACCATAAAGAAGGCTGAGCGCCGAAGATTTGATGCTTTCAAATTGTGTTGTGGATAAGACTCTTGAGGGTCCCTTGGACAGCAAGGAGGTCAAGCCAGTCAATCCTAAAGGAAATCAACCCTGAATATTCCATTGGAAGGATTGATGCTGAAGCACCAATAATTTAGCTACCTGATGTGAACAGCCAACTCATTATTGGAAAAGACTCTGATGCTGAGAAAGATTGAGGATGGGAGGAGAAGGGGGTGACAGAGGATGAGATGGATGGATGGCATCACCAACTCGATGGACACGAGTTTGAGCAAACTCTAGGAAATGGTGAAGGACAGGGAGGCCTGCTGTGCTACCGTCCATGGCGTCACAGAGTCAGACAGGACTTAGTGACTGAACCACAACGAAAAGCATGTCTTGATGTTGATGATAACATGTGGAGGAAGAGATCATTTTGTAGGTGTATTTTGACAGGTAAGATGTATGAAAACCAGCTTGCTACCCCTCTCCTAGATTGACTTGGAAAGTCACTTATTTGGGTCTAAAATATAGTTGTAGGAAAAAAAAAATCTGCCCTTGGTGAATGTAAGAGACTTAGGAAAATCTACTGGTTCATATCAAACTATTCTGGTTCCAGTAATGTCTTGTGACCAAGGATTGACTAGGCAGCCATAGTGAAGAAATAAATGGAGAGAACCTCTCGGAGTGCATTCAAATTCTGAATTAAGAGGCTTAGAGTTTCTTCCTCTGACATGTCTCCCTCTCCAGCCCCCATCATCACTTGCTGTTCCGTATACGTAGACATAGACATATACTCCTCTGCCTTTAGTGAAAATCATTTTATAAGCAATTTGAATTTGGAATTCTATGGGAATTACTTTAATGATGTAGTACATTGGATCTGTATAACAAAGCATGAAAAGTGGGAACTGTCACTTGGCATACTCTGTACAGCACATACACAGGCCGTATGTGCATGTGTTTATTTGTGGTGGGCTGAATCTCAATCTATAGTCTTAGGTGGGCAAGAAATGTAACTTTATATTTTACAACTCAACTCCATTTTTTGATCCTGTGCTCTGGTCTGCTGGGAGCGGGACAGTGCCAACATCACCCCTTTCTGGAGTTCTCCTTGCCTTCCTTCCTGATGCTACTCCATCATCCAAGGTCCTTCCAGCCTCAGAGTGGCAGAGCGGCAGAGAGGACTGGTCCCTGGTCCCTCTGTTCCCACTGGAATCTCAGAGTCTTGGCGCCCCTGGCCTCCTCATGGCTGACCTTCTGCTGCCTGGCATCACGCTTAGGGAATCTCTGTGCTGTCCATGGTTCTGATTCCTAGAAACACAACACAGCCACCAACTTGAAACCTACCATTTCTCTTTGCTCCTGGGACTCCTGCTCTGTTTTCCTTGTTCCTTCTTCCAAGTTTGGTCTGCAACCCACCTTTATTCACGTTATGCCCTTCAATCCTCTGCTCTTGGCTCCTGGGGACTAGGGCTGGGGTTCCAGCTGGAGGGTCCATCTGCACCCTCATGAGACACTGGACCTGGATGTGAAAAGGATGGGGAGGGAGTTGGTGGGAAAGTGGAAAAATACCTCAAAGATCAACTGTGTGCCGTCCTGGGGCCTAGATGTGTGTGTTTTATTCTGTGAGGGCTATTCCAGATCACCATGTGGATGGCTTTTCCTGTAAGCTGCAGGGTCTGCCAGCAACAAGAAATCAACAAGTGTTCACACACACTTTGTCAGGTACCAAATAGCCTATTTGGTAGAAGAGATCCAAATTGTTAACTGTGCAGTGAAATTACCATTTTATTATAAATTTCTAAGGACAATTAATTTTAAAAGATGGCTGGTGAATACACTGTGAAAAGAAGTAGATTGTTAAGTAGCTATGTTAGGCCAAGTTTTTTCCCCTCCTAATAAGGCACTTAAAAATCTTACCTTTTAAATACACTCCTTGATTAATGTGAATTATATCTGCAGCATGACAAATATGTTTCAAAAACAAATAATTTTCATGGAGGGAATTAAAAATCAGAAGTAAATGGATGGGTGTGAAATCCTTTCACTGTAACAATAATAGGATAATTTATGTAATACCTCAAGCATCCAAATCTTTTAATGGATTTTTGAAATTATAAAAGACTGAAAAAAAATCAATTTTGCTGGTTCTCTCCTTCACTGAGTGTTTATTTGAAAAATTCCTAGTTCAGTTAATGTTCTCTTGAAAAATAATAGTGGCCCTGTCTGGAAGAAGGACAGAAGAATGGAATTCTTGTGGTTTTTCTTCTCAGAAATTGCTATAGTCATTTTGGGGGACATGCTTTCCCAGTCGTTCTTTTTTCTTTCAGTGTTCTGATATAACATAAGTTATATCATCACATCATACTTCAGATCTTTATCACAGCTTCAAGTCTGATGCACCAGCTTCCATCAGCATTCATGTACCACTTTGAGGCCCAAATCACATCCCTTCTGGATGTCCATGGTGCTTCTCAGGCAATCCATAGTGAAGGATCAAGTTTCTAAACCTGAACGTTCTCTTCCTGTATTAATCTCCTCATAGACACAGCAGCTGGCACTGGAATCCACCCACTCTTGGGGTGTTCCGGGGTCCCTCTCTGGAGCCCCCTGTCTCTGCCCACTCACAGGACTGCTCTGAAATGAAGTCCTTGCTCATCATCTCATAGACTCTGCCTATAGCATCCGACAGCATTTGGCCTGTGTTCTAGCTGCCCACCCTCTGTGATTTGTCCCCTCCTCAATAAGACACGTCTTCAGCGTCCAGTTGGAGAGAGACCTGTGTCCACTACATAGGGCAGCTTTGATTTCTGGGTGGTCTATAGCATTCTGAGCCACAAATGCTGCTCTCTCATGGCCTCATGTTTTCAAATGGATTGCTTATTTTAGTGAATGAATGACTAATGAATTTGTAGGGGAAGAAGCAGGGAAGTCCATAGCATTCTGAACCACAAATGCTGCTCTCTCATGGCCTCATGTTTTCAAATGGATTGCTTATTTTAGTGAATGAATGACTAATGAATTTGTAGGAGAAGAAGCAGGGAATGTTTCCAATCAGGGAGGAGGAGAGAGGAAGCAGACCGTTGTCTGTATGAGGGGCAGGGGTGGTGGTGTGGAGAGGGGCCAGGATGCTTCACCTGGGTCTTCAGGACTGAGTAAGAATTTGTGTTCCCTTGTAGCTCAGTCAGTAAAGAATCTGCCTGCAGTGCAGGAGACCCAGGTTTGATCCCTGGGCAGAGAAGATTCCCTGGAGAAGGAAATCGCAACCCACTCCAGTATTCTTGCCTGGAGAATCCCATGGACAGAGGAGCCTGGTGGGTTACAGTCCATGGCATCACAAGAGTCAGATACGACTTAGCGACTAAACAACCACCATCACCACCAAGAGTCTGGGGAGTGTCCACTCCTGATTTGAAGAAGTGTGTGTGTGAGTGTGTGTGTGTGTGTGTGTGTGTGTGTGTGTGCACGCGTGCGCGCATGCAGAGGGGTCATTTATGAGGACGAGAATGCCAACTTGTGCATCGCCTTTTCTTAACTGAATTTTTATCGAGATGCCTAGATTCCCATCTAGCTGGAAAGCAGATATCAGGGATGCCTCTCCCTGCAGGCATTGACCCCCCTCTGGTCACATGTTGCACAGCACCACTCCAGTATCATGCCCGGGACATCGACGTGAATTCAACCCACCAAGTGGACTCAGATTTCCCCAGGTTTGTGTGCACTCACTTGTGTGTGTGTGTGTGTGTGTGTGTGTGTGTGTGTGTATTTAGTTCTATGCAAGTTCATCACGTGAAGGTTCGTGTGGCCATGATCACAGTCAAGACATAGCACAGTTCCATTGCTATATGGACCGGTCCGATCGGCCTTTCAAGCCACCCTCTCTGTTCCTCCGGCTTTCCTAAGCTTCAGGATTGGCCACTGTGCATGTGTCCTCCATTTCCAAATTCGGGCATTTCAAAAATATTACATAGATGGATGCATTCAGCAAGCAACCTTCCAGGATTGACTTTTTTCCCTCAGCAGAAGTCTAATTGGTAGATATATTGATAGATATATTGTTATATTCTAATTGTTTTCTATATTGTTATTCTAATTGGTATCTATATTGATATTTTATCTATATTGGTTGTAATTTATACTGATAATTTCTTTTTATTGCTAAACAGAGTTCCACAGTATGGATGCATGAGAATTTGTTTAACCATTCATCTGCCAAAGGACATCTGGGCTGATTCCAGCTTTAAAAGTGAAAGTGAAAGTCTCTCAGTCATGTCTGGCTCTTTACCAACTCCATGGACTGTAGCCCTCCAGGCTCTTCTGTCCATGGAATTCTCCAGGCAAGAATACTGGAGTGGGTTCCCTTCTCCAGGGAATCTTTCTAACACAAGGACTGAACCCAGCTCTCCTGCAGTGCAGGCAGATTCTTTACTGTTTGAGCCACCAGGGAAGCCCAAGAATACTGGAAATAAGAAGTCATGTGAGTATACAGGTTTTGTGTGAAAATAATCTTTTATTTCTCTGGGAAAATGCCAAAGAGTACAACTGCTGGGTCATGAGGTAGCTGCATATTTAAACTCGCTCTTTAATATTGTTTCCCTACTCTACTTTTTTGTATTACAATTCAAAGTCCAGTTGCTGGAGCAGTTGTGGCTCTGATAAGAATCCCCGAATAAAACTTTCTTCCTTTCTTAGTCTTTTTGCCTCTTGCAAAATAGTCTTAAAACTTAGATCTCATTTTATACTTAAAGCAATTCTACAAGCTCAATGGCATTTTAAAGGCAAACTGAAACACAGAAATGTTAAGTAAATTGATTATACAGGGAATTAACGTTATGGTTTGAAGGAAATCCCAAGACCCCTAACATAGAATTTTTTAAGCCATAGCTGACACCATATTAATGGTGCATGAAATCAGCAAAGATTGTCACAACCAGAAAGTTTTTATAAAGAAAGAGACTAGAGTAGACTACAAAATATCATAGTATAGCACACATAATAAGGTATATATTGTGCAGTCTTTGTGCATTTTTAGGAGACCAGAGCTTTTAACCTCTGAGCTACTGAGCCACTTTGTATGTATATGTGTTTAGGCAGAGGGTGATATGGTTGGATAGTATCACCGACTCAATGGACATGAGTTTGAGTAAACTCCAGGAGTTGGTGATGGACAGGGAGGCCTGGCGTGCTGTAGTCCATGGGATCGCAAAGAGTCAGACATGACTGAGCAACTGAACTGAACTGATACACATATATAATTGGTTGATTGTTAATATATAGGTATATATCGGTGATGGTTAAAATAGATATATTTATATAAAATTGAGTGATGGTTAAAAATGCTAGAAACTCTATCCCTATAGCTTCACTTTTTCCATTAAAACCCCCATGTAATTACCTTGCATTTTCCCATAACGAGAACTTGCAATATCCCAACTAGAATAGAGGTTTAATTAATAATTCTTGGTTAATATTGGTATGAAGGTAGGTTTGAAAAGAGATTTCTTATCTGATGGGAATTTGTCAAAACGTTATTTGTCACTTTATGGAACTTCATTTTCTTTTTCACTTGAGACAGATTATAGAAAAAAAAGAGAAGTTTACCCAAGTCATTTGATCAAATTCAAATTGATAATAAGACATTCTAAGGGCAATATAAGGAGTTAGAAGTTAGAGGTTGTTCCCAAGGTCACACATTTAAAGATGCCTGGAGCCAAGACCCAAGTCCAAATGTCTGACACCCAATAATATTTTTTCCCTGAGATCTTATCCTGCTTCTCTATGGGGTATTCTCAAAGAAGCATATGGTGGCTACATTGCTTTTGTTATGAGCAGTCTGCATGCACCAAGATTTTTGTAGAGAGGTTATTTAAGATGCAACCAAGAAGATGAGGGAACACAGACTGACCGTCTTCAGACCTTAGAAGGACTGCCATGCACTTCTGTTTTACATGAGGTAGAAGTAAGATTGATGTTTGACAGTGAGGAGAAGGGAAACAGGTTTATCCCAAGAAAAACATTTCTAAGTAAGCTGTTCAGGAGCAAGAGAACTGCCTGGCATGGTCTTGACCTAGTCACATGAAGAAGTACTCATGAACCCATCAGAAAACCATCCATCCTAGCCGTCGGGATACATACTTCTCAGATTGGACCAAATGTTTTTTTCAGAACTTTTCCAAATGCAGCTTCCTAGGAATCTACTGCTAAATGACTTTCCCCTCTGTTAGTCATTTATCTCTTCTAATTCTGCCCACATACCAGATTTCCTTGCAATCTGTTTAGAATTAAGGAAAGTATTTCTAATCAAAACCTTAACTGCCATGATTTTATTTCAAATAGACATAATTTATCAAAAACTGAGTTTAGGGAATATGCATTTTTTCTCATTGTATTTTGAATTGGTTAATAAATCAATTAATTCATATTGTGGACAGAGAAGGCAATGGCACCCCACTCCAGTACTCTTGCCTGGAAAATCCCGTGGATGGAGCAACCTGGAAGGCGGCAGTCCATGGGGTCGCTGAGGGTCAGACACCACTGAGTGACGTCACTTTCACTTTCCACTTTCATGCACTGGAGAAGGGAATGGCAACCCACTTCAGCATTCTTGCCTGGAGAATCCCAGGGATGGGGGAGCCTGGTGGGCTACTGTCTCTGGGGTCACACAGAGTCGGACACGACTGACGTGGCTTAGCAGCAGCAGCAGCAGCAGCAGCATATTGTGGAATGGAATAGAACAGGATATGTGTAATTTGGTATTATCAATGTGAAATGGAGATTTGCCTGATCATAAGCCTCAAGATCATAAGGCTTCCCTCATAGCTCTGTAGTAAAGAATATGCCCACAGTGCAGGAGACCTGGGTTCAGTTCCTGGGTTGAGAAGATCCCCTGGAGAAAGAAATGGCAACCCACTCTAGTATTCTTGCCTGGAAAATCCCATGGACAGAGGAACCTGCTGGGCTACAGTCCATTGGGTTGCAAGAGTCAGACACAACTTAGCGACTAAACCACCACCAAGCCTCACGAAGAAGGAGGGGCAGATATTACTCAACTGGAAATTCCAATGGGGAAAAAAAAGTGATTTGCTCAAGGTCACGGAGCTAATAAGTGATCACACAGCTAATATATGATTATACGGCTAATGAGTCCTGGGCTTGTTGCTGCTTTTTGATGACTTCTTGAATAAATATTAAACTTTCCACAGGAGAATATGCATGATGAGAAGCTTCTTCTAGTGACAGCATTTTCAAGAGGTTATGAGTGCAACTGTGAGTTAGTTTTATTATTTACATAATAAAACTTACTCACCTCTGCTTTACTTATTAATATGTTACTAGACAAAATAGAAGATTCCTTTCCCTTCCATGAAGTTTTGCTTTATAGAAGTTTCACTTCTATTGTGAAAGCAAAGCATTCTGAATCATAAGATTCTACCTCATGGGTTTACATTACAAATCCCTCCACAGAAGATATTAAAGTTCATGTCAAGTGCCATCAGGGGAAAATGTGAGCGTAACTGAGGTGTTTAGGTAACCCAGTCTGTACACTTTTACATTGTGGGGTCAACTCGGCAAATACTGTTTACGCTTCTTTTACTTTCATTTAGTTTCTATTAAAAATTTTTTTTTGGGGGGGGTGTTGTGCAGCACAGCATGTGGGGGATCCTAGTCCTCCAACCAGGGATCAAACTTGAGTCCTCTACAGTGAAAGGACAGAATCTTAACCATTCCACCATCAGGGATGTCTTGTTTTCTATTTCATCCTGCTGCATTTGAGCTCAAACTCCTTCCTGTAGTCTGGCACCAGACAAAAGAGTGGATGTGGGCTCCAAGGTCTGACAGACGTTGTCCACAGTGTCTCTGGGATTACCCTAATGGCAGGAGATTTGGTGAGCTCTGATTTAGAAAGCCCTACGAACTTGATTTGAGAAGGCGCGGATGGAGACGAAGGCGCGGATGGAGACGAAGGCGCGGATGGAGACGAAGGCGCGGATGGAGACGAAGGCGCGGATGGAGACGAAGGCGCGGATGGAGACGAAGGCGCGGATGGAGACGAAGGCGCGGATGGAGACGAAGGCATTTCACTGTCAGAGTGAGTGAGCGCTCTCTCTGTGAAGGGAAGGGGCTCACAGAATGAGAGTGGCCAGGCTTTGGGGGAACGCAGTTTTTCTGCCCTTGGACCCGCTGTCCCTGTCTCTGCCTGGCTGCGTGGCCCCTTGAACCATAGACAGAGGGAAGATGACACGAGGCCAACTTGGAAGTAAGCTTCTGCTGCTGTCCTTGGAGCCTGTTTTCCTGGTAAACTACCGCTGCTGACAGCTTCACAGGTGTGGGACCCTGTGGATGCCTTCCAACACTCCTTAGCTCGGGGGGAGTTTCCAGAAATCGCTCTTCGGGGCTTAAGTCTGTGAGAGGTTTAGTAAATGCCACATGTTGCCAGTGAACCCAATAAGCCACTTTTGGAAGAGTGTGGCGGACACACTTCATGGAGGACTGAGTTTCCGGGATCGTTGCTGGGGCTTTTGCTCTTCTTACATCAAGTGTTTGCAGCCCGAGCAGCAATTTCCACCTCTCGCTCTTTCAGGGGGGAATTTTGGTAATTAAAGAAGAAGCCAAAGTGGATGCTTGTGTTAAATTCTTTGTTTTCGCCTGAAGATTTTGCATAATTTCTAAATGTCCCTTTTCCTTTTAAAATATTCTTGGTCATTTTTATAGTCTCTTCTTTATTCTATTTGTTTATTTAAATTTTTTTTTTTTTATGGAAGATTTGCAAGCTGCTATAAGAAATAGTAGAGAGAGCTCAGTTTCCTCCAGTGGTAACATCTTGAAAAACTCAGGCAGAAAATCACAGCAGGATAGAGACATGGAACATCTCCACCACCACGAGGCTTGCTTCTCAGCTGCTTCTTCCCCACCTCATCACCGCCTTGACTCAGTTCTCCACTTCTGCAACTTTATCAGTTTCAGATGGAATGTTATGTGATGGAATCATATGCTATGAAAACTTTGGGGCCGGCTTTTTCCACTCTGTAACCCTCTGGGAATTCACTCAGGTTGTGTGTATCAGGCTTCCAGGTGGTGTAGTGGTAAAGAATACATCTGCTAATGCAGGAGATGCAAGAGATTCAGGTTCAATCCCTGGGTTGGGAAGATCCCCTGGAGAAGGGAATGGCAACCCACTTCAGTAATCTTGCCTGGAAAATTCCATGGACAAAGGACCACGATGGGCAACAGTCCACGGGGTCCCAAAGAGTTGGACATGACTGAGCCGGAGAACCCATGTTGTGTGTATCAAAAGTTCATTCGTTTTCATTGCTGTTACATGATACAGATGCACCATGATCCATCTGTGGAAAGACACTTGGACTGACTCCAGGTTTTGACTATCATGAATAAATCCACTTAGAAACATTTGTAGACAAGGTTTGGTATGAACATAAGTTATGTCTTCTTTCTTTCTTTCTTTTTTGTATCAGTTTAGCAATTGTTTTATCAATCTCTTCAAGCTCTTTTGGATGTTTTCTTTATCCATTGATTTTCTGTTTTCAATTTAGTGATCCCTGATTTTACCTTTATTATTTCCTTCTGCTTGCTTTGGGTTTATTTTGCTTTCTTTTTTTTTTTTTCTGGGTTCTTGATATAGGATGATTTGAGACTTTTGATTTTTATAACATTTTCACTTAGTGCTATACATTTTCTTTTCAGCACCATTTTAGTTATGTCCCACAAATTTGATATATTGTATTTTCATTTTCATTCAATAGATTAAAATCTTCTTTTGAGACTTCCTCTTTTACTCATGAGTTATTTAAAAATATGTTGTTTAGTTTCCAAGTTTTTGAAAATTTTCTTATTATCTATTTTTGATTTCTAGAATGAAATCAAAGTGGGGGTAGAGAACACACTCTGTTTGATTTTAACTATTTTAAATTTGTTGAGATATTTTTATGGCTTGAGATATGGTCTATAATGACGTATGTTCTGTGGGCACTTGAAAATAGTGTATATTCTGCTGTTGTTGGGTGGAATGTTTTATAAATGTTGATTAGATTGTGATGAGGCTGGTGAGTGCTATATCCTTGCTGATTTTCTGTCTAATTGTTCTGTCAGTTGTTGAGAGGGAGTATTAAAATCTCCTAATATAATTCAGTTCAGTTCAATTG
>SJYC01049139.1:0-48517 GCA_006408675.1 Madoqua kirkii
TGATGACCCTGTATGTGAGACAACAAAAGAGACACAGATGTATAGAATGGACTTTTGGACTCTGTGGGAGAGGGAGAGGGTGGGATGATTTGGGAGAATGGCATTGAAACATGTATACTATCATATAAGAAATGAAGTGACAGTTTATGTTCAATACAGGATACAGGATGCTTGGGGCTGGTGTACGGGATGATCCAGGGAGATGGTGTGGGGTGGGAGGTGGGATGGGGTTTCAGGATTGGGAGCACATGTACACCTGTGGCTGATCCATGTCAAATTATGGCAAAACCAATACAGTATTGTAAAGTAGAATAAAGAAAAAACAAAAAAACACAACTCTGTGTTGCCATAATGAAAAAAAAAAAGAGCTGATGGCAAATATCCCTTCTCACATCTGCATTTGGTGATGCCATGGTGCACCCTGAAGTTGGCCACTGTAGGAGTATTGATACTCAGGAAGTTGGAAAATACTGCAAATCAGGGCTTTTTCTACAGAGCTCCTGTTAAGCATTTGCCAGCACAGCACTGCCTTGGTGTAACATTTCAGACCATTCTTAGTTGGCTCAGGTCTGCCTCTTCAGCTTCTTCTCCTTCCCTTAGTGTCCCTGTAGCTCTAGCGGGATTGAACTTGTTATTTTGAGTTCTTACTTAGAATGCTTTTTCCTTCATCCTCAGGGCTGACTTCTCCACCAGGCACACAAGTTACTGTGCATGGAGTCCATAGAACTTTCAGGGACCCATAAAAATGTCTTAGCTTCTTTTAAAATCACAAGAGAAAAATGAACTTTTAGATAAAAGTGCTTTACAGAGAAGGAGAAATATCGTATGACAACCTTTATATGTGGAATTTAAAAAGAAATGATACAAATAAGCTTACTTGTAAAACAGAAAGAAACTCACAGACTTAGAAAATGAACTTCTGGTTGCCTGTATTTAAAATGGATAACCAACAAGGACCTACTGTGTAGCACAGGGAACTCTGCTCAGTGTTATGTGGCAGCCTGGATGGCAGGGGAGTTTGTGGGAGAATGGATACATGTATGTGTATGGCTGAGTCCCCTGGCTACCTGAAACTGTCACAACCTTGTTATTTATACCTCAATACAAAATAAGAAGTTTAAAACATGGAATTAAAAAGAGAAAGTGCTTTAATATGTAATATCATATATTTGTCTTCCACCTGTTCCATCAGTAAAATGTAATTTTAAGTTATTTCTTAGGAGGAGAAAGCCCACAAGAGCAAGTGTCCAGGTCTCATGAAAGTTACAGTGTGGCCCTAGCCCATCTATCTATCAAATTCATCCCAGTGAAGTTTTTCTAAACTCCTCCAAATTATTTATCCTACTCATCACAATACTGCTTATACTTTTGAAATAATTCTCAGGATAAGATGTGACATAAATAAATAAAATTTCTGTATAATAACACATCATAACAACATTCATAAGTATATAAATATCTACCCTCTTCACAAACCTATGAGTGTTTTGAAAACAGCCATTCTATTTTATCCTACTCCTTAGCTCCAGGATCTTGAATAGGCCTTTCACAACAGGTGCTATACATCTTTTTTTTGAATGAATGAATGAGTGGATGAAAACCTATGTGTATTAGTTTGCTCAGGCAAACTAATAATAATATAATTAGTATAATAATAATATAAAATAATAGTACCAAAGTACCACCCACCAGGGGCTTCAATAACAATTTATTTTTTACAGTTTTAGAGGCTGGAAATCCCAGACCAAGATGTTAGGGGGACCCTGGTGGCTCAGTGGTGAAGAATTTGGCTGCCAGTGCAGGAGACACAGGTTTGATCCCCAGTCTGGGAAGGCCCCACATGCCGTGAAGTAACTAACCCCAGGTGCTACAGCTATGAGCCTCAGCTCTAGAGCCCGGGAACTGCGACTGTTGAGCCCATTGCCGAACCTGCCGAAGCCCATGTACCCCAGAGTCCGTGCTCTGCAACCAGAGGAGCCCCGGCGATGAGCAGCCCCCACACTGCAACTCTCCACACTAGAGAAGAGCCCTCACAGCCACGAACACCCAGCACAGCCAAAAGTAAATCACAGTTTTTCAAAACATCACACTGGTTTAACAAACATTGGATGTCAGGGAGGTCAATTCCCCAAGGCCTCCCTCCTTGACTGGCAGATGGCCACCTTCTCCCTCTGTTTTCACAGGGTCTTTCCTCTGTGTGTGTCTATGCCCTAATCTCTTGTTTTTAACTCGATTACTCCTTTAGACACTTTTCCCAAATACAGTCATTTTCTGAGCTACTAAGAAGACTTTAGCATAGGAATCTGGGAAGACACAGTACAGCCTATAGAACTATGCTGTAACATCTCATATTATTTGTTTTCATTTTGGCTTCCTCGCTGGGCTAGACTGTGAAGTCATGAAGGGCAGAAACTCTTGAGAGCTTCCTGTCTCCATTACCTAGTGGAGCGGTGCAGCCTTACCTGAGTGCATGGGTGGAAAGTATCCTGGGAATGATGTACACAGCCAGGAAGGTGGCACACTTCATGGTCACAGGAGATTGCAGAGGCTTCTGGGAGCCAACAGCACTGGGGGAGTCTTGAGAGCGGGAGCTTGACCATTCTGCCTCGAGCTGGAGTAGCTTGTATTGCACTGCTTTACACTTGACTTCAATGGATGCTTTAGAGACAGGCCTTAAATAGCAAACACAGACTTCCCTGGTGGTCTAGCAGCTAAGAATCTGCCTGCCAATGCAGGGGACACAAGTTCAATCCCTGGTATGGGACGATCCTACGTGCCAAGGGGCAACGAAGCCCATGTGCCACAAATTCTAAGCTGATGCTCTGTGACAAGAGAAGCCACCACAATGAGACACCCCAGCATCCCAACTAGAGAGCAGCCTTTTCTCCTCCTGACTGGCGAAAGCCCCAGTGCAACAAAGAGGACCCAGTGCACCCAAAAAGAAAAAAAAATGCTTCTGTGCTTTTAAAAGCTTATTTATTAACAGTGATTTGAGTTTTGTAAAAGGGGGAGCTGTTTTCTTTTTTCCAACAGGTTTGTAGGACATCATGAATCACAGGAATACTCTCTGATTGTACCATCCCCAAAAGATGATGTATATACAGTTGAGGGTAATAAGAATGCTTTTATGGAATGATGGGTTAAAGTCCCAAGCCCTATCTTTCTACTCAAGCCATATCTTTCCACTCAAGCCATATCTTTCCACTGCATTTCTCTCCTTCAGAAAACTAGAACCTATTCTAAGCTTCTAAGATGCCAAGAGGCCCTGCCATGTGATACACGTTCCACGGATTATATCCCATTTTTGATTCTGGTCGTTTTGGCTTCTCATCTCAGATCACTGAATGTTGGAGCTGAAAATCCATTTTCTCATGTTCCAGCTGAGGAAACAGAAGGTCACAGAGTGAGTGAGGGGTTGAGTGTGATCTGAGTCTCTACCTCACAGTCTAGGATTATTTCCGCACGTTCTGTTCCCTCTGCCACCCAGCTCTCAGGCTTTGCTTCCAATCCCTTCTGAAACAGAAGTGGACCTGGAGCATGTGAGTAAGAGGTCAAGTATCCAGTAGATAGATAAATGGTTGTGCATGCACATGGAGTGCTTCAGTCACGTCCAACTCTGTGACCCCATGGACTATAGCCTGCCAGGCTGTTCTGTCCATGGGATTTCCCAGGCAAGAATACTGGAGGGGGTTGCCATTTCCTCCTCCAGGGGATCTTCTCAACCCAAGCATCGAACCCCAGTCTCTTGTGTCTCCTGCACTGGCAGGTAGATTCTTTACCACTGTGCCACCTGGGAAGTGTGAGGCCTGAGGGTTAAAAACAAACCTGGAGGACCTTCCCTGGTGGTCCAGTGATTAAGAATCCACCTGCCTAATGCAAGGGGTGTGGGTTCAATTCCTGGTCAGGAAGCTAAGATCCCAGGTGCCTTGGGGCCAAAAAGCAAAACATAAAACAGAAGCAATGTTGTAACAAATTTAATGAAGACTTTAAAATGGTCCACATCAAAAAAAAAATCTTTAAAAAAGCAAACACAAACCAAACCTGGGTGGAGAGAATCATGCATGGAAAACAACATTGCTGTTCCACTGTTCACTCCTCACATGCCACGAGCTCCTCTTGCATGCTGATGCTGCTGGGAGCAGCAGGCGCAGGTCCTCAAGTCACCCAGGATCCACAGCAATGGCTTGCGGAGACACTGCCACTGTTTGAATTATACTCTGTGTCAGTTTCTAGGTGTGCTGTGGAAAGTCACTTAGGGACCAGACTGTGGTTTTTCTGTCCCCGGTTCAGCATGAGTTGTCATGCATTTGCACATCAGACTGACTGCCACAACTGCCAGGCTTCCTAATATGTGCTCAAGAAGATTTTAAGTCACTGCAATTGAGATTCTTAAACAAACCTGCATGGCCAGCAATGAATACTAAATGAGCCTAGAAATTAGGGAGTTCTCTAAGTGGAATTACAGCAGTTCCTCTCGCTTCCAGAGAGACACAGAAGCACCATCCCTGTTTCCTGCCCAGTCACAGGACGCCTGGAGAGGCGTTTAACTGTGTTGTTTCAGTCATTCAGTCACGTCCAACTCTTTACGACCCCATCCCCTGCAGCACGCTAGTCTTCCCTGTTCATTACTATCTGCCAGAGTTTGTTCAAACTCACATCCATTGAGCCATTGATGTCATTCAACCATCTCATCCTTTTCATCCCCCTTTCCTTATGCCCTTATCTTTCCCAGCATCAGGATCTTTTCCAGTGAGTTGGCTCTTCGCATCAGGTGGCCAAAGCAGTGGAGCTTCAGCTTTAGCATCAGTCCTTTCAGTGAATGTTCAGGGTTGACTTCCTTTAGGAAGGGCTGGTTTGATCTCCTCACTATCCAAGGGACTCTCAAATCTTCTCCAGCACCACAGTTCCAAAGCATCAGTTCTTCAGTGCTCAGGTTTCTTCATGGTCCAACTCTCACAACTGTACGTGAGTACTGAAAAAACCTTAGCTTTAACTATATTAATCTTTGTTGGCCAAGTGATGTCTCTGCTTTTTAATATGCTGTCTAGGTTTGTCATAGCTTTTCTTCCAAAGAGCAAGCTCTTGGTAAAGTTTGGTAAAATGAGGCAACTTCCTGGTTGTCCACTGGTTAAAATTCCACATTTCCAATGCAGGGGGCTTGGATTTGATCCTTGGTGCTGTAGGTGTGACCAAAAAAAGGAAGATTATTTCATTAATATGAGGCAGATTCTGCTGAGAGCCTTGCAATCTTGTCTCTGGACACAGCTTACCCCGAGCCCACAGAATGCAGGCTGCGAAGCTGTCTGGACGTACCCCCTCCACTCTTCAGGTGTTTTAGCCACAGTTGGCTTCAACTTCACAGTGTGCTGGATCTTTCCTGACTCTATAGGGAGTCCACACACCTTCAGGGAAGCCAGAGTCATGCTTCAGCATTTGTCATGACACTTTCCGCAGTCAGTAATGACTCTGAAACAGGAGGGAAGGGGCAAAGGGGCAGGGCACAACCTTTGAAATAATGACATAGCCTGAGGACACAGCAAAAACAGATTAGAGTCAAATGGGTCCAAGACGGCAGACAAGTCAACTTCAACTAGACCTTGATCCTCCTTGTAACACATCTGCAAGCTAAATCACACAGCCAAAGGATCCATGACAGTTCCAAAGCCAACCATCAAAGACCAAAAGGTGGTTGTTGTTATCATTCAGTCATAAAGTTATGTCTAATCTCTGCAACCCTAGGGACAACAGCATACCAGGCTCCTTTATCCCCCATTATCTCCTGGAGTTTGCTCAAATTTATGCCCATTGAGTTGGTGATGATACCTAAACATCTCATCTTCTGCCACTCCTTCTCGGTGGCCGTATTCCTGGAAATCTCTGCTCTTTCCCCCAAACAGTTGGAATACTCCTCCCACTCACTAGCCTATGAAGTTACCCAGACCATGAAAGCTAACCACACCACATTTTGAGGCTGCTCTTGCCCTCTGTGATGGCTCAAGCGCTTGTCTATGGAGTGTGTTTCTCCCAAGGCCTCTATTGCCTTCTGAGTTGGCCCACACTCTGTGTGTGGAGTGAGTGTCTTCTAAAAAAAAAAAATCCACTTCTTACCTACCACTTTGAATCTCACTGAACTCTTTCTGCAATGAGACATCAAGAACCTGAGCTTCATTAAGTCCTGAAACCAGGTGTGTGATCTCAGTTAGAGTTTCAAAGAATAGCAAGGAGAGATAAGAAAGCCTTCTTAAGGGAACAATGCAAAAAAAAAGAGGAAAACAATAGAATGGGAAAGACTAGAGATCTTTTCAAGAAAATTAGAGATACCAAGGGAACATTTCATGCAAAGATGGGCATGAAACAGAAAGATGCTTTAACAGAAACAGAAGATATTATGAAGAGGTGGCAAGAATACACAGAAGAGCTGTACAAAAAAAGGCTGTAAGGACCTGGATAACCACAATGGTGTGATCTCTTGCCTAAAGCCAGACATCCTGGAGAGTGAAGTCAATGGACCTTAGGAAGCAGTATTGTGAACAAAGCTAATGGATGTAATGGAATTCCAGCTGGGCTATTTCAAATCCTAAAAGATGATGTTTTTAAAGTGCTGCACTCAATATACCAACAAATTTGGAAAAGTCAGCAGTGGCCACAGGACTGGAAAAGGTCAGTTTTTTTCCCCAGTCTCAAAGAAGGGCAATGCCAAAGAATGTTCAAACTACTGCACAATTGCACTCAATTCATATGCTAGCAAGGTAATGCTCAATATCCTTCAGCTAGGCTTCAACAGTATAAGAACCAAGAAATTCCAGATATACAAGCTGGATTTAGAAAAGGCAGAGGAGCCAGAGATCGAACTGCTAACATCCATTGGATCATAGAAAAAGCAAGAGAATTCCAGAAAAACATCTACTTCTGGTTCATTGACTATGCTAAAGCCTTTGACTGTGCGGATCACAACAAACTAGAAAATTCTTTAAGAGATGGGAATACCAGACCACCTTTCCTGCCTCCTAAGAAATCTGTATGCAGGTCAGGAAGCAACAGTTAGAACCAGACACAGAAAAATGAGCTGGTTTGCAATTGGGAAAGGAATATATCAAGGTTGTATATTGTCACCCTGCTTATTTAACTTATATGCAGAGTACATCATGCAAAATGCCAGGCTGGATGAGACACAAGCTGGAATCAAGATTGCTGGGAGAAATATTGATAACCTCACATATGCAGATGACACTACCCTTATGGCAGAAAGCAAAGAGGAACTAAAGATCCTCTTGATGAAGGTGTAAGAGGACAGTGAAAAAGTTGGCTTAAAACTCAACATTCAGAAAATGAAGATCACGGCATCTGGTCTCATTACTTCATGGCAACTAGATGAGGAAAGAATAGAAGCAGTGACAGACTTTATTTTCTTGGGCTCCAAAACCACTGCAGATGGTGACTGCAGCCATGAAATCAATAGATGCTTGCTCTGTGGAAGAAAAGCTATGACAAACCCAGTGTGTGTGTGCATGCTAAGTCATTTCATTCATTTCTGACTCTTTGTGACCCTATGGACTGTATCCCACCAGGCTCCTCTGTCCATGGAATTCTCCAGGCAAGAATACTGGAGTGGGTTGCCATTTCCTACTCCAGGGGATCTTCCTGACCCAGGGATTGAACCCACATGTGTTACGTCTCCTGCATTGGCAGGCTGTTTCTTTACCACTAGTGCCACCTGGGAAGCCCCAACAAAACTAGACAGCATATTGAAAAGCAGAGCCATCACTTTGCTGACAAAAGTCCATATAGTCAAAACTATGGCTTTTCCAGCAGTCATGTACAGATGTGCGAGTTGGACCATAAAGAAGGTTGAGCACCAAAGAATTGATGCTTTTGAACTGTGATGTTGGAGAAGACTCTTCAGAGTCCCTTGGACTGCAAGGAGATCAAGCCAGTCAATCCTAAAGCAAATGAACCCTGAATATGCATTGGAAGGACTGATGCTGAAACTGAAGCTCCAATACTTTGGCCATCTAATACAAAGAACTGACTCGTTGGAAAAGACCTTGATGATGGGAAAGATTGAAGGCAGGAGGAGAAGGGGATGACAGAGGATGAGATGGTTGGATGGCATCACCAACTCAATGGACATGAGTTTGAGCAAGCTCTGGGAGCTGGTGATGGACAGGGAAGCCTGACATTGCGGCTGTCCATTGGGTCACAAAGAGTCAGTCGTGACTGAGTGACTGAACAACAACAACCTGCTACTCACAAGCACATAGTCCCCAGATTTGTTGGATCCAGACGCTTGATGATGTTGACTCCCAATTACCTCACTACCAACCAATAAGAAGAATGTCAATGAGCTGATCACACACCCTACAACTGCACTTCCTTACCATGTCTTTCCCTGAAAACTATCAGGGAGTTTGGGCTTTTTCAGCACCAGCTACTTGGACTCCTTGCTTGATGCCTCAATAAATGTGGCATTTTTGTTCACCACTGTGGTACGAAAATACTCCTCCATCAGGGGGACTTGGGGTCCTAATCACTGAGGTCCTCCTAGCCTCTAAGGCCCAGAGAGCAGACGTGAAGCTACAAGTAAGGGCTATGACATCAGCTTCACTACAAGGGAAAAGAGAAGGTCTTTCTGTGGCTTTCAAATCTCATCATGCCCCTACCAGCCCACTCTGTGAAGAAGGATCATACAAGGAACCGAGGCCTGAAACTTCTCTGGTTTGGTTCAACAGCAAATCAGCTGAACAATCTCCCAAACTATGTTCTCTGTCTGTTGGAGAAGCCTTGATGGTGAGGAACTCACTGCCACTGATGCCACACAGGGTCCTGTGTGCTCCTGGGCCTGGAGGCCTTTCTGTCTCCCATTTCTTATAGCCAAGACTCCAGCCTCTATGGCCTTCTCTGAATCCCAAAGGGCAGAGCAGTTACTAATCAAGGGAAAAAGAGCCATGAAACCACCTGAGGTGAGATTTAAGGGATGAGAGACATTCATCAAGATTAGGAGAGGACCACCTGAGACCCTGCACATGCCCATATCTTGTCAGCAACCCCACTCTTTTGAGACTTTGCAGAAGAAAGAAGAATGCAAGACTGTTACTGCCTTAATCCTTATCATCTCTCCCCACTCACCAGGGAGGGGGCATAGTCTTGAGACACGACCCTAATGTGTTCCCCTTTCACCTGGCAAAGTTATAAAGCCACACTTTCCTTCTCCTCCATAACTCTGATCCGATATTTCTGTTTGGCATTGGTGCACAGAAAGCCAAGATTTTGACACCATCAGAGGTTCCAGCTTCTGTGCTGGGAGGTGGGCACCCTATTCAGCTCCAGCCTCTTCCTAACTCACCTGGGCAACTGCCTTAGACATCCTGGTGTCCTCCCCTGCAAGCAGAGCCGCCACTGCTCCTAGCTCTCAGTGTGCACACACGGCTGAGCACGCTGCCACGCGTGCTAGATACCCTGCCCCTGACAGTCCGGTGGAGAGAGGAGGCTCCTCTGTCCGTGGGATTTCCCAGGCAAGAATACTGAAGTGGGCTGCCATTTCTTTCTCCAGAGGATCTTCCTGACCCGGGGATTGAACCAAAGTCTCCAGTGGTAGGAAACAGATTCTTTGCCATTGAGCCACCACTAAAGGCTGCTTTTGAAGCCTAGTTCCTCCAGGAAAACAGACCATAGCCCCTGAGAACTGCCAACCCGCTCCTTCCCTCCCTCCCTCCCTCTGGGGCTGTTTTCTTTGTTCTCTGGCACAATGGTTGACCAGCACCCTTTCCTCTGAGGTCCCGTCCCCACTTCTCCAGAGATTTCCTTTTATAGCAAGGTTCACCTGTGTGTGCTTCAGGGAGCTTGGAGCTTCAGGGAGGTGGTCCCTGGGGCTTTTTCCTCTGCAACTGGCCCCTTGCCTTGTTAAAGGAATAGAGACTTCCCAACAATCTCTGAAGGTACTGCAGGGGAGCCTAGGAAAGGCTGACATGCCTGGGTCCAAACAGAAGAATAAGTTGGTCTTAGAAATCACTTAAGAGCATTAGCCCAGATTATCACAGAATACCACCTAGGACAGTAGGTGGTAAAGGATGTGAAGACACAGTAGTCAGAGCAGGAGAAAGGGGAACTTTGATAAATATTCCCTAGCAGCTGCCCTCTCCAGCTCCCTTGCTCCTTTACCAATCTAGGGTAAATGATTTCTGAGACTTTAGGAGGGGGCCAGGACAACATTTTCCTTAGTGGTTCAGACGGTAAAGAATCTGCCTGCAATGCAGGAGACCTGGGTTCAGTTCCTGGGTTGGGAAGATCCCCTGGAGAAGAGAATGGCTACCCATGCTAGTATTCTTGCCTGGAGAATTCCACGGACAGAGGAGCCTGGTGGGCTACAGTCCATGGTGTTGCAAAGAATCAGACACAACTGAGTGAGCGACTTTCACTTTACTTCACAGGACAACATCAGAGACCCCCACCTCCAGACAAAGTCTATCGGCAAAATTGGGATTAGCAGAAACGCGGCAAGATGCTGAGGGAGGTAGTGTATTTTGTGTCTGTTGACAGGCATGTTAAAGAGAGCCCTGGCTTAAAGAGAAAGGAAGGAAGGGAAAGGGAGGGGGGAGGGAGGAAGGAAGGAGAAAAAGAAGAAAAAGAAAAAGAAAAAAAAAACTCAGTCCAAAATTACACACCATGAAGAGGAGAAAATATATTACAATCCAGAGAACCACAATTGCATATGTCTTTTTGAAAATCAGCTCACCAGATTTTTCTGTAAAGATTAAAAAAAAAAAAGAGCAAGCAAATTAAAATTCCTTCCTGCTTACTTCTGAAAGAGTCTTAATCTCACAAGGGCAGACGATAAACAGAGCTCTCTTTCAGCAAACACTGATCCATTGATACAAAAATTGTCTCCTTTTCAAACAAAGGCAGATAGACGGCCAGCTATGATCCCTTATGTACCATCCCGTATGCCTCCTGCACCCGCCTGCTTTGGATACCTGCCTTGACCTGTTGCCAGCAATTGCTTATAAACGGCATGATGAGATTGTGCCAAGTTACTGAGCTTTGACGAAAGAAAATTCAGGCAGAAGGCAGGGTATATTGTAGACACATCTGCTTTTATTTGTGGCCCTCATACAGAGAGAGTTTCAGGTTCCCATTTCCTGCCTTTCTTTGAAAGCAGCTTTGTCTTTTTCCTGGACTGATGCATTCATTGTATTTGCTGTAATCACTCCAACATATAAAGCAGCCGTTTCTAAGGTGGCATCTGCTTTTACGGCTCACACCATGAAAGCATTGCAGGCCAGAACTCCCCACTCATATCTAGCCATGTGAGCTATGTGTTGGTTTATAGTCACAGGGAGAGAGAAAATGCTGGTTATTTGGTATATTAGTATGCTGGCTCTGCCAGAACAAAGTGTTGCAGACTGGTGGCTTAAATGACATTTATTTCTCCCAATTCTAAAGGCTAAAATCTGAGATCAAGGTGTCAGCAGGTTTGGTTGCTCCTGAGGCCTCTTTTCTTGGCTTGCAGATAGTCACCTTCTCCCTGTGTCTTCATTAGGTCTTCTCCGTGTGTGTGTGTATGTGTGTGTGTGTGGGGGGGTGTACTCAAATTTCCTCTTCTTATTGGATTTGGGCCCATCCCAGTGACCTCATTTTACCTTTCAGTTCAATTCAGTCACTCAGTCGTGTCCGACTCTTTGCGAACCCATGAACTGCAGCATGCCAGGCCTCCCTTTCCATCACCAACTCCCAGAGCTTGCTCAAACTCATGTCTAATCAAGTAGATGATGCCATCAACCCATCTCATCCTCTATTGCCCTCTTCTCCTCCTGCCTTCAATCATTCCCAACATCAGGGACTTTTCCAAAGAGTCAGTTCTTCATATCAGGTGTTAAAGTATTGGAGCATCAGCTTCAGCATCAGTCCTTCCAATGAATATTCAGGACTGATTTCCTTTAGGACTTCCTTTTAATCTCCTTGCAGTCCAGGGGACTCTCAAGTGTCTTCTCCAACACCACAGTTCAAAAGCATCAGTTCTTCAGCACTCAGCTTTCTTTATAGTCCAACTCTCACATCCATATGTGACTACTGGAAAAACCATAGCTTTGACTAGACAGACTTTTGTCGGCAAAGTAATGTCTCTGCTTTTCTAATATGTTGTCTAGGTTGGTCATAGCTTTTCTTGTAATTTCATGGCTGTAGACACCATCTGCAGTGATTTTGGAGCCCAAGAAAATAAAGTCTATCACTGTTTCTATCTTCATTTATTTGCCAAGGAGTGATGGGACCAGATGCCATGATCTTAGTTTTTTGAATGCTGACCTTTAAGCCAAACTTTTCACTCTGCTCTTTCACTTCCATCAAGAGGCTCTTTAGTTCTTGTTTACTTTCTGCCATAAGGGTGGTGTCATCTGCATATCTGAGGTTATTGATATTTCTCCTGGCAATCTTGATTCCAGCTTGTGCTTCATCCAGCCCGGCATTTCATATGATGTATTCTGCATATAAGTTAAATAAGCAGGGTGACAATATACAGCCTTGACGTACTCCTTTCCCAATTTGAAACCAATCTGTTGTTCCATGTCCAGTTCTAACTGTTGCCTCTTGACCTGCAAAAGATTGCTCAGAAGTCAGATTGAAATTGAACACTTAAATTGAAGAAAGTAGAGAAAACCACTAGATCATTCAGGTATGACCTAAATAAAATCCCTTACAATTATACAGTGGAAGTGAGAAATAGATTCAAGGGATTAGATCTGATAGAGTGCCTGAAGAACTATGCACAGAGTTCATGACATTGTACAGAAGGCAGGGATCAAGACCATCCCCAAGAAAAAGAAATTTTTGCAAAAAGGCAAATTGGTTGTCTGAGAAGGCCTTACAAGTAACTGTGAAAAGAAGAGAAGCGAAAGGCAAAAGAGAAAAGGAAAGCTATACCCATATGAATGCAGAGTTCCAAAGAACAACGACGAGAGATAAGAAAGCCTTCCTCAGTGATCAATGCAAAGAAACAGAGGAAAACAAAAGAATGGGAAAAACTAGAGATCTCTTTAAGAAAATTAGAGATACATTTCATGCAAAGGGAATATTTCATACGAAGATGGGCACAATAAAGGACAGAAATGGTATGGACCTAACAGAAGCAGAAGATATTATGAAGAGGTGGGAAGAATACACTGAAGAACTATACAAAAAAAAATCTTCATGACCCAGATAACCACGATCACTCACCTAGAGCCAGACATCCTGGAACACAAGGTCAAGTGGACCTTAGGAAGCATCACTACAAACAAAGTTAGTGGAGGTGATGGAATCCCAGTTGAGCTATTTCAAATCCTAAAAGATGATGCTGTGAAAGTGCTGCACTCAATATGCCAGCAAATTTGGAAAACTCAGCAGTGGCCACAGGACTGGAAAAGGTCAGTTTTCATTCCAATCCCAAAGAAAGGCAATGACCTAACAGAAGCAGAAGATATTATGAAGAGGTGGGAAGAATACACTGAAGAACTATACAAAAAAAAATCTTCATGACCCAGATAACCACGATCACTCACCTAGAGCCAGACATCCTGGAACACAAGGTCAAGTGGACCTTAGGAAGCATCACTACAAACAAAGTTAGTGGAGGTGATGGAATCCCAGTTGAGCTATTTCAAATCCTAAAAGATGATGCTGTGAAAGTGCTGCACTCAATATGCCAGCAAATTTGGAAAACTCAGCGGTTGCCACAGGACTGAAAAAGGTCAGTTTTCATTCCAATCCCTAAGAAAGGCAATGCCAAAAATGTTCAAACTACCTCACAATTGCTCTCATCTCACGTGCTAGCAAAGTAATGGTCAAAATTCTCCAAGCCAGGTTTCAATAGTACCTGAACCATGAACTTCCAGATGTTCAAGCTGGATTTCGAAAAGACAGAGGAACCAGAGATCAAATTGCCAGCATCTGTTGGATCATACAAAAAGGAAGAGAGTTCCAGAAAAACATCTATTTCTGCTTTATTGATTGATTACGCCAAAGCCTTTGTGTAGATCACAACAAACTGTGGAAAATTCTTCAACAGATAGGAATCCAGCCCATAACATTTGGTAAAAATTATACTGCTATTTTAACTTTAACCCTTTCTCATATAGAGAACAGCCTAGAATATTAGAAACAAAACCAAAATAAAATAAAAACGCCGTTTGACCACGTCTGCAGATGCCAGTTGAGGACTCTGGCCTATTCAAAGGGAACTTGCCATTTTAAGTATCATATTGTGGAAACTCTGTCTATGGTAAATCATGAGATGAGTTTTTTCATGTAATACTTATTCAGTGACCTCAGAGGACTTGATCAGTTAGTACACTAAAGTGATGGATAAATAGATCCCTTAAGCACGCAAGACTTCCATTAAGAGAAATGTGTGGAGCAGACCATTTAATGGGCTTTGGGGCTCAGAACTTGCCACTTGTGAGTCTAAATCAAATGTTTGTCTTTGATCAGCACATTTTCCCTTGTTGGGGGCTGTTAATTTTTTTTCTTTCTAGATGATATTGTTCCATTTAGGTTTATTAGACCTTTCAAACAAAGGCTTTAAATCAGTCACATAATGCAGTATTATGACATAAGAATTTCTTGTGTGACCAATCCTAGGAGAAAAGAAATTCTTAATTTTATTGAAGAAAAGACATGTGTTCTCCTCTGCACATGCTAGTGGAAGATCAATTCCTTAGACTAGTGGCTAGGAAATCAATAACCCAAAATACTTCTGCTGCAATGACAGAGCCCGTGTCATCATCAGCTTTCCCTTCTCAGTCTACCCTCCCACTTACAAGCTTACATCTCCCACATCTAACTAATTCTCAGCTGGTATTCCTCTTGTGAACTTAGATCCCAGAGACTTCTGAGTACTACACTTGCCCCCTTAATTCTCCCATAGACAATTTGAGCTCAACATGATCCAAAGAGTCACCATTATTTTACTCCCAAACCTTCTTCTCCTCCTGTATCATCCCTGTTTAGTCAAATGACACCATCATCCATCTGGCCTCCCCACTATTTAATTTACCAGTTCGCAAAGATTCTACTTCATAAGAGACCTCTTGAATGCACAACCTCTTTCCCTATTGCTGCTGTCCTAGATTATGCCCTCAAGTGTTCTTCCATGGAGCACTGGAAATCTAACTGGTACAGGGCATATCATGGCTAACATCATGGTTAAGAGCTAACCAACATCATGACTTGGACTCTGGAAGGTCTGGATTCAAATTCCAGTTCTACCACTTAATAACTGTGTGACTTTGGGCGAGGTACTTCATCTCCACAAGCTTTGACTTCCTCATCTGTAAGATACAGAACATGTCTAATTTCACATGAGATACAACATGCACAGTAGTTATTACAGCACCTGAAATATAGTTCTTGGATCTAATCATCAAATTCTTCTGGTTGTGATGTTCCAGAGACCTCAGATTTCCTGGGAAGGGCACACAAGGTCTGTTTCTGTCTCTTGAACCCTTTTACCAACCTGCTGCATCTCCACCATGCTGAACTCTCTGAAGTTTCTAGAATGAGCCAGGTTTTCTCTACTGGCTGTAACTTTATGTAAGCCAGATGCTTCCATGACTTGATCACAAGCCTTCTTGTTCCCACTTTCTCTATCTTCAAAATCCAGTTCAGGACTCACCCTTCTAGGAAACCTGCTCTGGCCCCTTCAGTTGAGCCTCACACCTCTCCTCCTCATTCTAGTAGCTTCCTCCTGTCATAGCACTGGTCACCCTCAATTCTATTCCTTTGTGTGCTTATATCACTCCCTTTTCGTACTGGACATTGCCTTATGCCTTGTATGGGTAATTCCTGTCACTGAGGCTTGTATATTGAAGGAATGGTAATAGCCAACATTTATTTAGCACTTAGCATGTGTGAGGGTAATATGACCCTAATTACTTTTTGTTGAGCCCCACCAATGTTGAGTTTGTTTTGTTTCCTAGGGGTGGGGAGAGTAGGGAACAAAACCCTTTTAAAAAGTATTTTGGTTATCTGATCAGATTTGGAAAATGCTAAGCTTGGCAGAAATCTGGTTTATCAACTAATAATGCTACTATATGTCTCCATCTTCATGGGCTTCCCAGGTGGTGCAGTGGTAAAGAATCTGCCTGCCAATGTAGGAGACACAGAAGACATAGCTTAAAACCAGGGTTCAATCCTTGCGTCAGGAAGATCCTCTGGAGAAGGAAATGGCCACCCACTCTAGTGTTCTTGCCTAGGGAATCCCGTGGACAGAGGAACCTGGCAGGCTATAGTCCATGGGATCGCCAACGAATCAGACATGACTGAGCATGCACACACTACTCTCATATGTCTCTGTATTTGTGTTTGTTGCTTATCTGTAAAAAGAAAGTTCATAGGGAGGAGGCTAAGCCAGGTCCCCAAAAATCTGTTCCTCAAGCAGCCCTGAGTACTGAGAAGTCAGACTTTTTTTTCTTAGACCAGTGTCCTTTGGACTGTATTTGTCCTGGTTGTTGTTTAGTTGCTAAGTCATGTCTGACTCTTTTGCAACCCCATGGACTGTAGCCCTCCAGTCTCCTCTGTCCATGGGATTTCTCAGGTGAAAATACTGAACTGGGTTGCCATTTCCTTCTCCAGAGGATCTTCCAAACCCAAGGATTGAACCTGCATCTGTTCCCCCTTCTCCTCCCACTTTTAATTATTCCCCATATCAGGTTTTTTTTTTTTTTTTCAATAAGTCAGCTCTTGGCATCAGGTGGCCAAAGTACTGGAGCTTCAACTTCAGCATCAGTCCTTCCAATGAAGAGATCTCTCCAAACATTCCACCCTCTGGGAACTGCAAGTAGGTTTGATTTGTGGTTTTACAGCTCAGCCATTATCTTGGGGAAATGGAGATGCAAAGGTGTAAGCGATACTTTGAACTAATTATTCCAAGACTCTGAAGTTATCTCAGTTTCTGAACACACCCTCCAGGGCATAATCCTACTTCTCATCTATATTTATGCTATAACTCAAATTCATGTACTTACCTTCCTAAATGGCAGAATTTCACCAAAGATAATTTAGCATTATTGTAGCCACCCTCCAGGAAATTTTGATAGAAATAAAATTGTTTATTTAAATGATATCTTAGAACAAAAAGGAAGCATTTCCAAATATCCACTGTTCTACATTTTTTGAATTGGTATGAGAAAGTGGGAAATTCTAAATTCTAAAACTGCTTCCTTAGAGATTCTTTGGCCAAGGCAAAGAAAAGTGTGAGCAACATAAAACTTTCTCCATTTTAATCCCTTGCTGTGCTGTGCTGTACGACTCTTGAAACACTCCAGACTGGAGTCCTCCAGGCTTCTCTGTCCATGGGGATTCTCCAGGGAAGAATACTGAAATGGGTTGCCATGCCCTCCTTCAGAGCATCTCCCAACCCAGGGATCAAACCCAGGTCTCCTGTGTTGCACGTGGAATCTTTACCGTCTGAGCCACCAGGGAAGCGCAAGAATACTAGAGTGGGTAACTTGTCCGTTCTCCTGGGGATCTTCCTGACCCAGGAATCGAATCGCGGTCTCCAGCATTACAGGCAGATTCTTTACCAGCTGAGCTACCAGGGAAGCCCCTTTAATCCCTTAAGCACAACTAGAATACGACAGCCTTTCTTCTCACTATTCCTCTTTCTCCACTCTGCGCTCCTCTATCTTTTCTGCCCCTGCCCTACCTCAATCGGCCCCTTTCCTTCATGAATAGCAAGAAACTTCAAAGTTTAATATTTTTTTCAATGTAAATTCTCCTCAAAACAGAGACAACCCTTTACAGTTGATATTAAGCCCTCTTCTTGCTCTGAGCTGAGGGCCATTGTCAAAGTTTTTCCAAAGTCTTTGGAGCAATTTACAGAGGAGTTTAAAATAGTCTGAGGGGGACTCCCTGGTGGTGCAGTGGTTCAGAGTCTGCATTCCAGATACAGGTGGCCCAGGCTGAATTCCTTGTCAGCGAACTAGATCCCACATGCTGCAACTAAGACCCACAACCAAATAAGCAAATATTTTTAAAAAATAAAAATAAAATAGTCTTAGAACATGTAATCCAAAACTCACAGATCTATACCAGTTAGTTCATGTATTAGTAGGAACCTCAGATGCAAAATAAATAAATAAAGGTTGAAAAAGCAGAATGGGAAGATCTAAGGATGACTTAAAACGGCAGAGGAAATCAGAGGAATTTAGAAAAGCTGCAGGTGTTGAACAAGATTTTTTGAAAGCTCCTCCCAGCTCTTCCCTATGAAAACAGACTGAGCTCTGATTCAGTCCTACAAGCAAAACAAACAAACAAACAAAAATCCATTGGAGAAACTAGAAACAGGCTCTTTTCCACCTATGGACAGCATTCCAAAATAGATCGTTACGCAATTGTGACCTCACTTTTTATAAATGGCTTTAATCCAGAAATAAGGGATTTAATTAATATACATGCAATAACTAGAATGGGAAAGAGCCCCACTGCCAGACCTCCAGCCCCTCCTGAGAAATCCAAAAGGAAAAATAAGGCTCAGAATAAACTCATGATCTTGCAAAAGTTTCAGTAAACTACAGTCCATGGGCCAAGACCCTGACCTTCTGCCTGTTTTTGCAAATAACACTTTGATGGAACACAGTCACCCCGTGTTTACACACTGTCTCGCTGCTTTCACAGCCACAGGGGTCAAGACCGCGGCAGAGCTGCAGGGCTTGCATAGTCCAGAATGTCACTATCTGCCTGCAGGAAAAGGTGGCCAACCCTTGGTATCACAAATAAATAGTCATTAATCCCCAAAGAGGGAATCTCTAGGCAAAGGCCCTTCTAGAAAGAATGAGGTAAAAACAGTTGTTCTGCCTTAGCTAAGAAACTAAAAGGGGAAAAAAATGAAGTGACTGACCAACTAAAATGCTCCAGTGGGAAAGTAATATATTTTATCCTTAAATCAGAAGGAGAAATCTCTTTAAATAGTAACAGACAACACTGCCAAATTTTAATTAATTCAGGTGCTATAGAATAAAAATAATAATGACATAACTTTAAACCTTCACTGTCTTAGAGTCAACAACAAGTCAGTTGGTGGGTATCTCTAATAACCTTCAAGTGTTCCCAATGCCAAAACAGTCTCCCTCCAGACCTGTAACCAAGGTACAATCTTTCCTCCTCCTGAATCATCAGCTTCAGATGTAACTTAATAGGGAGGGGTTACTGTGCAAATAAAATGCCAGATTAAATGTTCTCCAGAGGGCTTCTTCCTTGAAATCCCCCCAAACTCCCCTATCACATGAGATCATAGCTAATCTGGATGTTGACTTACTGTTACTCTAGTATCTGAATTAAGCTCAGACTGAAGATATCGAAAAGGCCCAAACATTTTTTAGGAATAGGCAGGATTTAGGAGCTGCAGTGAAGGTTCAGATTGATTTCTCTAAATCTCTGTCCAAACTGTGCCATGGTAGGGGCCGTGCAAGCCGGTTGTGTCCAGCACGTTGCAACCTTCTAGACTGTAGCCTGCCAGGCTCCTCTGTCCATGGGATTTTTCAGGCAAGAATACTGGAGCTGGTTGCTGTTTCCTGCTACAAGGAATCTTCTCAACCCAAAGACTGAACCCATGTCTCCTGCATCTCCTGCATTGGCAGGTGGATTCTTTACCACTGGGAAGCCAAACTGCATAGCATCCTGTTAAACAAGAAGCTAAAGAAGGACTTTGGGAAAGATCCTAATTCTGGGAATGACTGCGGGCAGGAGGAGAAGAGAGTGACAGAGGATGAGATGGATGGATGGATGAATGGCATCACCACTCAACGGGCATGAGTCTGAGCAAACTCTGGGAGATAGTGAAGGACAGGGAAGACTGGGGTGCCATAGTCCACGGGGTTACAAAGAGTCAGACATGACTTAGTGACTGAATAACAACGACAAAAAAGGACTAAAACCAACTACTAAAAGTCTTAACTAGGGCTTCCCTGGTGGTCTAGTGGTTAAAATCTGCCTGCCAATGCAGGGAATATGGGTTCAGTCTCTGGTTTGGGAAGATCTCACCTGCCAAGGAGCACTTAAGCCCATGTGCCACCACTACTGGAGCCTGTGCACCTAGAGCCCGTGCCTGACAACAAGAGAAGCCACCACAAGAAGCCCTTGAACCTCAGCGAGGAGTACTCCCCATCAGTGCATCTAGAGAAAGCTCATGTGCTGCAACGAAGACATAGTGCAGCCCCCAAAGATTAATATTTTAAAAAAAGCATAACAGAAAAAGCTTGTACCAATCCACACTCAGGGCTATAAATAAAACAGACATCCCTTGCTTCCCTGTAGTACCAAATCCACATCTAATTTCATATTAGTGCCTCCTGAGGCTCATGTTTTACAGTTTGTAGATTTGCCTTCTGCTAACCTCAGCGTCAGGGCTTCCCTGGTGGCTCAGGTGGTAAAGAATCTGCCCGCAGTGCGGGAGGCCTGGGCTTGATCCCTGGATTGGGAAGATTCCCTGGAGAAGGGCATGGCAACCCACTCTAGTATTCTTGCCTGGAGAATCCCCATGGACAGAGGAGTCTGGCTGGCTACAGTCCATGGGGCTGCAAAGAGTCAGACACAACTGAATGACTAAGTATAGCATGTACCTCAGCATCAGTATCGATTTATTGTTCATTGCCCAGGGGCAATGAGCAGTATGCCAGGCTCACTGTACCCCAGGGGTTTAAGAATCTCCTTCCTACTTTTCACAAGCCTTCAGCCATGGTCTCAAGGACCTTCATTTCCCTAGGACTTACTCTTTCCTGGGCTTCCTAGGTGGTACGGTGGTAAAGAAAGTGCCCGCCAGTGCAGGAGGTGCAAGAGAGTCAGGTCCCGACTGCAAAGAGTCAGACACAACTGAATGACTAAGTATAGCATGTACCTCAGCATCAGTATCGATTTATTGTTCATTGCCCAGGGGCAATGAGCAGTATGCCAGGCTCACTGTACCCCAGGGGTTTAAGAATCTCCTTCCTACTTTTCACAAGCCTTCAGCCATGGTCTCAAGGACCTTCATTTCCCTAGGACTTACTCTTTCCTGGGCTTCCTAGGTGGTACGGTGGTAAAGAAAGTGCCCGCCAGTGCAGGAGGTGCAAGAGAGTCAGGTCCCGACCCCTGGATCGGGAAGATCTCCTGGAGTAGGAAATGGCAATGGGCTCCAGTATTCTTGCCTGGAAAATCCCATGGACACAAGAGCCTGGTGGGCTACAGTCCTTGGGGTTGCTGTGAGAGGCACACAACTGGGCAAGTATGCACACACTACTTTTAATCACTATATAATGACTTTTTGCTGTGTTCTGAAGATGAGGGGAGCTCTGAGACTGTTTCCATCTGTTTCAATGTTTTAGCTCCGAAAAGGGGAAGGTTTCCAAAGAAAAGTTACAGTTTTGTCAAAGTAAAGTTAGTTTCCTAGGACATGTTTCATCCCAAGATATCCTGCAGGGGCCTGTAGCACAAGGCCTCTGTACCCGCATCTCTTTGACTACAGGAAGCAGTATTCATTCAGCCTCCACAACCTTCCCCAAGCTCCAATGGGCAGATTCAAGCAGTTGTTAATTGAGGAAGGCTTGAGACTAGGGAGAAATAAACAGTTAAGTAGGCTTCAGGCAAGGCCCTGCTTCCCCATCCAGGGATACACATAACAACATCTTTGAGCTATCTTGCCGATACTTTACCCCCCCTTCAGGTGGGGAAGTTAATGACTAATGATGGTATGCTGCCCACGAGCATGTAGGCCCCGGACCAGTTGGACTTGAAGGTTGATGATGCTGACTCCTACTTATCTCACCACCAACCCATCGAAGAATGTCCATGAGCTGATCGTACCCTCTTTGGACAATTAATATGAAACTTCTCCTGATCTTCCCCAAATTTGGACACTTGGTTTGAGGACATGAGCTCACTGGGTCCCCCTTTGCCTGGCAAAGCAATAAAGCTCTTCTTTTCTACTTCACCCAAAACTCTGTCTCTGAGATTTGATTTGGCACTGGTGCACAGAGAAGCTGAGCTTTCAGCATCACCAAGGAGGTGACACACTGCAGGAACTTCAAAACTTTCCGAGGCTGGTTATTAAGAGGCAATTAAGATTACAGATCAATTATACTTCAATTTTTAAAAAACAGAAGAAGGTTCTTGGGTCTCACTGGCAGCTGCAAGCTGTGGCTTCCAGCTTCTCTGAAATTGCCTTGTCACCTTGTGACTTTACCAAGTCCTTGGTAAGCAAATATCTTCCCTGGGACTCTAAACATGAATGGGTCTCAAATGAGTTAAAATTAGCTCTTAACTGTCTCCCTCTCTGGCCTTCCTGGTTACCATAAGCCTTTCTACGTATTTGTACATAAGACTCACTTTCACGAGGATCATCAGAGGCCAATCTACCACAATCTGCCTTGGTCCAGTGGCAGAGCTAAGCCACATAAGTGCAGTAACCACAGCAGCCCAACTAGCCAAACTTGGTTTGTCTGTGTGCATTATTTTTTAATTTTAATTAGCTTATTTATTCATTACTGCAAATGGGTCTTCTCTAGTTGGCGCGAGCAGGGACTATCCTCTAGCTGCAGAGCCTGGGCTGCGTATTGCGTTGATATCTCTTGTTGCAGAGAATGGGCTCAAGGGCAAGGGCTTTGGTAGTTACTGCTGCATGTGGGCTCAGTAGTTGGGGCTCACAGATTTAGTTGCTCTAGACCATGTGGGATCTTCCCAGAACAGGGATCAAGCTCATGTCTCCTGCATTGGCAGGCAGATTCTTAACCACTGGACAACCAGGGAAGTCTGGTGTGTATGTTTTTAAATGTGTAAAATAAATGCGTGTGACCTGAAGTTTCCATTTTAATCATTTTTAAATTCAGTGATATTAATTACAGTGGCTATGCTGTGCAACCATCACCACTGTTTATTTTGAAGTGCTCTTTCGTCAACCTTTCATCTTTCCAAACAGAAACTCTGCAGCCATTTGGCAGCAACTCACCGCTCCTCTCCCCACATTCCCTGGCAACTTCTAATCTGCTTTCTCTCTCTATGATTTGGATAGTTTACCTAAGTGGAATCATACAACATTTGTCCTTTTGTGTTAGGCTTATTTCACCTAGTATAATTTTTTCATGGTTCATCTCTGTTGTGGAATATATTAGAATCTCATTTCTTTTTATGACTGAATAATATACTGTTGCAAACACCACATTTTGTTTATTTATTCATCTACTGATAGATACATGTGTTGTTTCTGTTTCTAGCTATTGTGAATAATGCTGCTATGAACATTGTTGTACAAGCTTGTGTACTGCTTAGGTCCCTAATTTCAATTCTTTGGGGTGTATACCTAGGAGTGGAATTGCTGGCTTATATGGTAATTCTGTTTAACTTTCTGAGGAACTGCCAAACTTTTTTTCACAGAAGCTGCACAATTTTAAAACCTGATAGGCAATGTATAAGTGTTCCAAGTTCACTGCATCCTTGCTAACACTTGCTATGTCTGCTTTTTTAATTATCACCATCATAATAAGTGTGACGTGGTAGCTCATTGTGGTTTAGATTTGCATTTCCCTTCATTCACTGGGTCAGGAAGAGTGAAGAAGGAAATGGCAACCCACTCCAATATTCTTGTCTGGGAATCCTAAGGACTGAGAAGCCTGGTGGGCTACAGACCACAGGGTCACAAAACAGTCAGACACAATTTCCTGACAAAACAACAACAGATTGACTAATGGTATCTAGCTTCTTTTCATCAGCTACTTTTTGACTGGTATAACTTCTTCAGAGAAAAGTTTACTGAAGTCCTTTGCCCATATTAAAATTGAAATGCCTTCTTGTTGAAATGTAGTTCTTTAGATATTCTGAGTATTAAACTTTTCACATACATGATTTGCAAAATATTTTCTTCCATTCTTCAGGTTGTCTTTTAACTTTCTTGAGTGTCCTTTGATGCACAAATGTTTTAGTTTTTTTTCTTTTTTTAAATTTATTTATTTTTAATTAAAGGATAATTGCTTTACAATATTATGTTGGTTTCTGCCAAACAGCAACATTGATTAACCATAGGAATACATATGTCCCTTCCCTCTTAAACCTCCTGCCCAAGTTTTAGTGTTGATGACATCCAACTGATTTTTTTTCTTTCATTGCTTGTGTTTTTGGTGTCAAACTTAAGAACACATTGCCAAATCCAAGGTCATTAAGATCTTCCGTGGGGCTTCCCTGGCAGTCCAGAGGCTAAGACTCCACACTTCCAGTGCAAGGGGCTCAGGGTTAGTTCCTGGTTAGGAAACTAAGATCCCACATGCCACTCGGCACAGAAAACAACAGTTTTGCTCTTAAAGTCTGACCCATTTATTATTTTCTTTGATCCATTTTGAGTTAATTTTTGTGACTGGTGTGAGGTAAGAGTCCAATTTCATTCTTTTACGTGAGGATGCCCAGTTTTCTCAGTACCATTTGTTAAAGAGACTGTTCTGTCTTCACTGAATGGTCTTGGCACTCTTGTGGAAAATCATGACCATGGATGTGACAGTCTATTTCTGGGCTGTCAGGTCTATCTAGTTCATTGGTCTGTGTGTCTGTCCTTATGCCAGTTCCACAGTGTTTTGATTACTGGAGCTTAGTAGAAGGTTTTAAAATTGGAAAGTGTGAGCTTTCCATGTTTGATCTGTTTTAGGATCTCCTTTAAATCTGATGATCCTTTCTGCTGAACAACCTTTGTTATTCATGGAAAATACAGATTTCTCAGTATGTAGGTTTATCTCCTATGAAATCCTGTTTCTTCCCCCTTACTTATTTCCATTCATCATTACAATACCTTGACCCTGGTATTCTTCTATTACTTGATGGGAAAACTCATAACCATCTAACTTCTGTTTATGAATGAATAGATTATCAGAAATTTTAGCAAAATGCAGACCTAATTGTGTTGGTTGATGGGCCATAACATCGGACTGAACCAAAAAGATACCCTGTAACACATTCACTTTATCTCTAAAACCTGGTCTTTTGGCAGTTGCAAAATCTGCCCAGATGGCAGGATTCACTCATCAGGGCTTGCCAGATAGCTCCAGATAAGAAGGTTTAATATACGCACAGAAGTTGTCCGTGGTTTTGGAATGCTTTAGAAACAAAAAGGACTCTTACCCTCAGCAGAAAACCCAATTAGGAATGGGAGTATATCCAAGAAGAATAGAGTAAGGTGTGGGGGCCCTGAGCCAGAGTGAAGACCACCCCCTTGTCCCAGTGTCTGTGATCCATCCCGTGTTCTTTTTTTAGATGTAAACACTGAACCTAGTGTAAAGCTGCTGGCATATTATTCGTTTGCTTCTGTGTGTGTGTGGGGGGGGGTGTGGTGTTTTATTTAAGCAGACAATTTCTCTTAAAATAGAGTTGGCAAAGGGGGTGAGAATGAGGCTGAAGGCAAACCTTGTTGTTTCCTATGTGGCTGGGACTTACTCTGCTCCTAACTCACCCTGGCTAATAGGGCACCCTTACAATCCGACAGAGGGTTTTGGGCTCTAAGTACCTGAAAGGACAAGCCAAAGTCTGGGAAGGAGTTAGGCTGCCTGGAATCCCCCATGCTGCTTTCAAAGGCAAAGAAGACTGAAATACAACTGGAAGAAGGATTTTAAGAAGGATAGACTCACTGAGAAATCAGTTATTTTAAAAATAGCAGAATTGAGAAATGGGAGAATTCTTTATTCATCTTTGATTTACAAAATAACAATTTAAATTTCAGATGTTCCCCCCTCTTAGCTGCATCCTCAAATTATCTCAGTGTAATTCTTGATCTGGGTTACCTTGCTCTCTCACCTAGCTTATGATATATAAACTAGGATGTCCTCCTCTCCCTCTTAAAATCTACTACCCCAAAGTGAAATGAAACCCACCCTCTTTCTTTGACTCAGGGGAGATGGCTACTTCTGAATACATTTATCTTTACTTTCCTAAAAGGTTTCCCTTAACTATTCAAGCCTAAAAAGTTTATTTTCTAGTTACAGATGAACTATTTTCTTGGCCTTTTTTTCTACCTTAATGGAAAAGCTAACTGAAGACTGTTTGGGGAACAGTTCCTTGGGAACTTCAGCTCCCAGAAACTGGAAACACCTACAGTCAGGGTATCTGAACTCAGGTCTGGTTTCCTGGTCTTTAAGCCAGTTGTTTTCAGGCAAGCCACTTAAATTTATTCATAAAATATGGATAATGCATTCCATCTGCTTAATCAGCTGTTGTGATGACAAAATGAGATAATGTCTGAGAATGTGCTCTTTAAAAGGGACACAATACAAAACGTGGTTATCTGTGAGTGGTGGGATTATAGGCCATCTGATTTTCTTCTTTGTGTTATCTATAACTTACACTTTAAAACATTTAAATGCGAAGTTACATTTTGCTCATATAGGTGTCTCTCACATCTTTGTTTCTGGCACCAAATATGCTTATAAAAGCTCTAAAAATTGTTCTTTTTTTCCTATAATATTCCACCAGGAGTTGGTAGTGAGAGGTGTCACCCAGAACAGTGGTTCTCAGTCATGGATAATTCTGCTTCTCCCACCTGCCAGGGGACATTTAACAATGTTGGGAGACTAATATTTTGGGAAGAGATTAATATCTAAAGCATTTAGAAAAACTGTCAAATATACTTTCTGCTTGTTTTTGGTGCACAGAAATGCAATTGACTTTTGTATATTGATTTTGTATCTATGTCACCATGAAGGCTTTTATAAATTGGAGTGATCTATTCACTAATTTTTTTACAGTTTGGAAACAATGAAGTTTCTATTTAATCCTTTTTAGACTTTGTGTCAGTTAATCCCTTTTCTTTTGTTGTTGTGCTCTCTAGGTTAATGTTATCATGAAGTATGATGATTTTTTTTTACCAGTTTTAGGTGGGACTAAGGGAGAGGGTACATATACCATTTATAAAAGTAAGAAAATGACGCACCTTTTTTGTTTCATTTTATCATATTGTGTGTTGAACTTTGTGAAATCTTGTCTATGCATTTTATTTTTTTTCCCTTTAATCTGCAAATGTGATAAATTGTACTATTGTTGTTGCTGTTTAGTGGCTAAGTCCTATCCTACTCTTTGGGGCTATAACTCTGCCAGGCTCCCCTGTCCATGGGACTTCCGAGGCAAGAATATTAGAGTGGGTTGCCATTTCCTTCTCCAGGGGATCTTCCTAATCCAGAGATCAAACCTGTGTCTCCTGAGTTGGCAGGCAGATTCTTTACCTCTGAGCCACCAAGGCAGACCAAATTGTACAGTATTAATTTCTAATTAGTCAAACATATAATAGTTCAAACAAAATAGAAGTTCCATTCAGTGCTAGTAATTAGGTTATAGACCCTCTTCGCATAGTGACCCTTTAATCTTCAGTATATGGCATCTAAGGTCATTCTGGTGCCAGGAATCATGACTGCAAACCACAGGAAGACAGAAGGAACTTGGAGAAGTATATGTGGGGCTGGACAGGAGGGTATAGGCCAGACTTGGAATTTGCACTTAGCAGCTCCTCTCACATTCTCTCAGATAAAACTCAACCATGTAAGATATATTCTTCAGTTTCATATTCATATATAAGCCTAAGTTTAGTGAGAAACCACCCAGCTATGTGAGCTAGATCATTGATTTTCTAATATTCAACCAATCTTTCATTGATAAATGGACTCAACTAGATGTATTGTTTTAAATTCTAAACTTGATCCAATTAGCTAATAATTTTGTAGAATTTTTGCCCTTTTTTACAAAACAGAGATTCATCAAAAATTTCCTGAACTCGAGACTTTATAATCATTGTCTTGTGCAATCAATATTCAGTTTTCTTTCTTCATATATTTACTCTGATCCTCCTGTTTTCATGTTTCAGTTTGCAGTCTTTCTTCTCTGAAGAAATTGAGTTAGAAATATAATGCAGGCTTACTGGAAATGATGTTTTTTATTACCTTTCTTCATGTTTGCAAAAATATTTACGCTGGTGTAGAACCCTAGGCTAGTGTTAAGTATTCATTCCATTTTCTTTTACCTTCAGTCACTTCAGCTGAAATGTCAGCTATCAGTATAAATATCCTCCCCTCTGACGGTAATGTTTTCTTCCTTTTTATGCTTTTAAGATGTTTCCCTTTGTGTTTGGTTTTCAGCATGCATTTTGAAACTCAGTTATCAAAAACATACATACTTAGGATTATTATGTCTTCCTGACTCATGAAAAGGTATATTACTGAGCATAAAGATGAGTATTTCATAGTAAATACTACATTGTCTTCTATTAACATGGTGATTTCAGATTTTCTTTGATTTTTTTTTGAGTACTATAAATTTCTTCCATCCTTCTAGTCTTTTTTTAGTAGCTTTATTGAGCTGTAATGGCACAAAATAAAAAGTCTTATTGTATTATTACCTTTAATTTAAAGTTTGTTTCCTACAACCTTTACACAATTAATTCTTGCTTTTTTTAAAAATCCAACCTAATGCTCTCTGTTCTTTATTTTACTCTGATAGAGTGAATCCCACTGACACACACAGAGGAGGCCCACGTGGTTTTTGAGGCTGTATATCAGTAGACACACCGTCAGTATGCACTGAAAGGGAGCGAAGACAAAATTTTTAAAAGACCATCAGATTCCTAAAGTTCTACATGCAGGAAAAAGGCTTATGAAATGCCTCAGCTTAAAGCATGTCCTAGCTTTCATGAGAAAGGAAGGAGGACTCCAAGTGTGAGGCTGGGGGACCAAAAGACAGAACCTCAGACCTCAGAATATTATTTCCAAGCCTTGAAATCTAATGTGATTTGGATCTAATATGGCTTTCCCCTTTGGATTTCAAAATTGCTTTTGACTAGTGACTTTTTTTCCTTTAATTTTCTCCCTTTTTGAATGGGGATAGCTATAGAAAGATTGAAGAAAAAAACTAGAATTTGATGATTATTTGCCATGTTATGTATTTCTTTGTATATCTGTATGTTTAGTTTTTCTGTTGTGTATAACTTTTTTGCAACCCTATGGGCTGTAGCCCACCAGGCTCCCTGACTGTCTTCTCCAGGAGATCTTCCCCACCCAGGAATTGAACCGATGTCTCCTGGATTTCAGGTAGATTTTTTACCATTGGGCCACCAGAGAAGCCCCATTTCTTTGTTTACCTCCATGTTATTACCTATTTTTCTTTGGCCTGAAGAACTTACTTAATATTTCTTAAAGTTATTTAGCATCTATTAAAGTTAAAGCTGCTAGGGTTAAAGCCTCTGAGTTTTTCTGAAAATATTTTCATTGCATCTATAAATACTATTAATTAAATATGAATTCATTATAATTATTTTTAAATGACTTTATAAATAGTTCTTGGCTGACTCTTTCTTTCATGTCAGCATTTCAGGAGTTATTCTACTGCTTTTTGCTAATGGATTTCAGACAAGAAAGCTGTAGTCATTTATACCTGTATCCCTCTGTTCATAATGTGTCCAAGTAGAAATTTAAACTACACTTCTTTCCAAGATATTGAATACCCACACTCTTTCTAATTTCCCATGTTCGTTGTGCATATGGTAGAGCTATTGTATATGTCAGTGCTGTGTTATGCCTTATTTTTATTTCTTATGTCATTAGTATTGTTTTCTGAAGTCAATATTATTTTCTAGATTTACCTGTATGTTTCTCAATTTATTTGCTACTGGCTGTCTTGCCTTGCAACATCCTGTGAATTGAAGGAACATGGGAAAGAATGAAGGCGATGCATCACCATTCCAGCCTCAATTCACATGATATTGCAAGGCAAGACAGCAAAGAGCTGAGCAAGTGTGTCTGCTCAATTACTCAGGACACCTCAGACTGGAGAGAGGGGAAAATTGCCTCAGAGCAGTACCTTGGAGGGGAAGAAGTGTAACTGTACACATTGCTCCTGTTTCTGGTATCCAGTTGGTAAAATTTGCCCTACTTACAACATAAATCACTCACCCCCTTTGACAAGAAGCTCAAAAAGCCAGATTACCAATCCTGCTGCAGTGTAGTAGTTCATACAGGTCAAAAGCTACAGTTCACTTCAGTCGCTCAGTGGTGTCTAATTCTTTGCAGCCTCATGGACAGCAGCACGCCAGGCTTTCCTGTCCATCATCAACTCCCGGAGTCTAGTCAAACTCGTGTCCATAACATTGATGATGCCATCCAACCATCTCATCCTCTGTCTTCCACTACTCCTCCCGCCTTCAGTCTTTCCCAGCATCAGGGTCTTTTCCGATGAGTTGGTTCTTTGCAGCAGATGGAAGTATTGGAGTTTCAGAATCAGTCCTTCCAATGAACACCCAGGACTGATGGCCTTTAGCATGGACTGATTGGATCTCCTTGCTTTCCAAGGGAGTCTTGAGAGTCTTCTCCAACACCACAGTTCAAAAGCATCAATTCTTCTGCGCTCAGCTTTCTTTATAGTCCAACTCTCACATCCATACATGACTACTGGATAAACCAAAGCTTTGCCTGGACAGACTTTTGTTGGTAAACTATTGTTGCAGCTTTTTAATATGCTGTCTAGGTTGGTCATAACTTTTCTTCTAAGGAGCAAGCATCTTTTAATTTCATAGCTGCAATCACCATTTGCAGTGACTTTGGAGCTCAAAAAATAGTCTGTCACTGTTTCCACTGTTTCCCCATCTATTTGCTATGAAATGATTGGACCAGATGCCATGATCTTAGTTTTCTGAATGTTGAGCTTTAAGCCAACTTTTTCACTCCCCTCTTTCACTTTCATCAAGAGGTTCATTAGTTCTTCTTTGCTTTCTGCCATAAGGGTGGTGTCATCTGCATATCTGAGGTTGTTGTTATTTCCCCTGGCAATCTTGATTCCAGCTTGTGCTTCATCCAGTCTAGCATTTCTCATGATGTACTCTGCATATAAGTTAAATAAGCAGGGTGACAATATACAGCCTTGACATACTCCTTTCCTAATTTGGAACCAGTCTGTTTTTCCATGTCCAGTTCTAACTGTTGTTTCTAAGAGGCAGGTCAGGTGATCTGGTATTCCCATCACTTGAATTTTCCACAGTTTGTTGTGATCCACACAGACAAAGGCTTTGGCGTAGTCAATAAAGTAATATTAGATGTTTTTCTGGAACTCTCTTGCTTTTTTGATGATCCAACAGATGTTGGCAATTTGATCTATGGTTCCTCTGCCATTTCTAAATCCAAATTGAACATCTGGAAGTTTGCAGTTCTTTGGGATAGGAATGGAAACTGACATTTTCCAGTCCGTGGCTACTGCTGAGTTTTCCAGATTTTTTGGCATATTGAATGCAGCACTTTCACAGCATCATCTTTTAGGATTTGAAATAGCTCAACTGGAATTCCATTACCTCCATTAGCTCTGTTCATAGCGATTCTTCCTAAGGCCCGCTTGACTTCGCATTCCAGGATGCCTGGCTCTAGGTGAGTGATCACACCATCATGGTTATCTGAGTCATGAAGATCTTTTTTGCATAGTTCTTCCGTGTATTCTTGCCACCTCTTCTTAAAATCTTCTGCTTCTGTTAGGTCCATACCATTTCTGTCCTTTATTGTGCTCATCTTTGCATGAAATGGTCCATTGTTATCTCTAATTTTCTTGAAGAGATCTCTGGTCTTTCCCATTTTATTATTTTCCACTATTCTTTGCATTGATCTCTGAGGAAGACTTTCTTATCTCTCCTTGCTATTCTTTGGAACTCTGCTTTCAAATGGGTATATCTTTCTTTTTGTTATTTGCCTTTAGCTTCTCTTCTTTTCTCAGCTATTTGTAAGGTCTCCTCTGACAACTGTTTTGCCTTTTTGTATTTCTTTTTCTTGGGGATGATCTTGATCACTACCTCCTGAACAATGTCATGAAACTTCGCCCATAGTTCTTCAGGTACTCTATCTATCAGATATAATCCCTTGAGTCTGTTAGTCACTTTCATTGTATAATCGAAGGGTTTTGATTTAGGTCATACCTGAATGGTCTAGTGGTTTTGCCTACTTTCTTCAATTTCAGTCTGAATTTGGTAATAAGGAGTTCATGATCTGAGCCACAGTCAGCTTCTGGTCTTGTTTTTGCCAACTATAGAGCTTCTCCATCTTTGGCTGCAAAGAATATAATCAGTCTGATTTTGGTGTTGACCATCTGGTGACGTTCATGTGTAGAGTCGTCTCTTGTGTTGTTGGAAGAGGGTGTTTGCCAGTGCGTTCTCTTGGCAAAACTCTGTTAGCCTTTGATCTGCTTCATTTTGTACTCCAAGGCCAAATTTGCCTGTTACTCCAGGTAGCTCTTGACTTCCTGTTTTGCATTCCAGTCGCTTATCATGAAGAAGACATCTTTTTTGGGTGTTAGTTCTAGAAGGTCCTGTTGGTCTTCATGGAACTATTCAACTTCAGCTTCTTCAGCATTACTGGTCTGGGCATAGACATGGATTACCATGATGTTGAATGGTTTGCCTTGGAAATGAACAGAGATCATTCTGTCATTTTTGAGACTGAATCCAAGTACTGCATTTTTTACTCGTTTGTTGACTATGATAGCTATTCCATTTCTTCTAAGGGATTCTTGCCCACAGTGTAGTAGTTCATACACATCAAAAGCTGCAGAGACAGCCAGAAGTTTCAAGATTGCTCTGGCTGTGCAGCGTCAGCCAAAAGAGGGCAGCTAGTATTTCCAACAAGTAACTGTCTGTCCAGACAACAGATCTGCTTCAGTCCATCCAGTGTCTGTTAGCTGTGCCAATGGTTGAAGTACAGCCAGGGGCTAGGCATCAGGGAGACAGACAAGGCTGAAAGGGTCCAGGGAAACACATCAAGATGTTCATGACACACTGGGGTTCTTTGATACGTGGTACAGTTCTGGAAAATTCTCAACCATTACTACTTCAAACGTTCCCTCTGCCAAGTTGTCTTGTTTTCTCACTCTCTTTCTCTCTCGCCCCCTTCCAGGATACCAACCGAATCTGTGCTAGCACGTCTCTCTCGGACTCCCCACCTTTTCTCAGTGTTGCCTTCTGCATCATTTCCTCAGCTCTCACTTCTCTCTTGGGTAGAATCATTTTCTGTCATATATTTTTATTCAGTTTTTTATTTCAAGTATTGCATTTTTAGTCCTTGAAGTTCTATTTAGATCTCCATAAAATCTGCTTCATCATTTTTCATATACCTAAATCTTTACTATTGCTAATTGGCACCAAGAGTATGAATCCTTTTTGAATTATTGAATTATATTACATATGTTTAGTATATAAAACCACAATGCTGGGAAAGATTGAAAGTGAAAGGGGAAGGGGGCAACAGAGGATAAGGTGTTTAGAAGCATCACCAACTCAATGGGCATACATTTGAGCAAACTCCAGGAGACAGGGAAGGACAGGGAAAGATGACATGCTACAGTCCATGGGGTCACAAAGAGCTGGACAGGACTTAGCCAGTGAACAACAGCGATAACAAAATATTTAGTTTATATTATGGAAGTATGAACTCATTATTACAATTTCTGGCATATTTATGTATGTAATTTTTCTCATTGTTTTGCTGTTGTGTCTCATAGTTCCTTGTTTTGGGTTTTTTTTTAATTTTAAATAATTTTTGTAAATACAGCTCATGCTTCTTGGAATTGATCTGTGAAATTCTTTGAGAACTGACATGAAGTTGTGTTCTTCTGAACAGAAGATTTGTACTTGTTTCTTCAAGGAACCTGGGACAGTGTAAGCCCAGGGCCATTTAAGATGTGTTTTGTTTTGTTGAACCAGCTGGCTGATTTGAGTTTCTGCTGCACACTGTGGTATGAGTCAAGGCTGTAGCGATGAATTCTGAAGCAAGTTTTTTGTTATTGTTCCTAGTCCAAGGTTGGATACATCACTTTTCATTTCAGACCCATGGTGGGAGGAGTATTAAATTTAGGTATAATTCATTAAATTGAGAGTATGTACTTTGAGTGCCAATTTTAGGAGTGCTCATTTTAAGTTTTCTCCATCGAAAGGGACCTGGGTTTTGTCTGATGTCCCTCAAACCCATAAACAACCGCAAAAACTGAAGTTTAAGTTCGCTTATGCCCTCAAAGCATGTGCCATCTTTCACATTCGTCTTTTGCCTGCAGTGTCCTACACTTCTTTGACAAATTATTGAGACACTTAAGAACCTTCTTTTAATGTTTCTTCAGCATGTTTAGTTGTTTTCAGTCAGAAAGCAAGCAAGTCAGGGCTCCTAAGATGCTTCATCCCAGAAATTGGAAATTGACGTAATTTTTACAGTATGTTCATTGTCATAGATGCAACAATCTAATCAATAAATGCTATGTTACCGTCTATGTTTTGGTGAGTTTATTCCATTTTAATGTTGGAATAAGGATATGTTTCACATTTTACAAGAAACATTTCTAGTCCAATGTTTCTACCACTTAGGTCATCCTGATACCTAAAATTTTCTTTTTTCTTAACTCAAGATATAACAACTGAGTTTGAAAAAGGGAAGTTATGTTTTTAAGGTGAATAAAAAGAGCATATCGGAAAACAACAAAGTAGTAAAATGGAAAAGTCCCGTCAACCTCCAGACACTCATAGCCACCCAATGAGAAACAATTGTTCACTTGCAAATAACATCATCTCAACTTGCATAATGAGTTCTCGTGAATGAACTCCCACAACCTAATTTTGCAATGGCACAGTTGATTCCTGCATTGCATCCAGGTGAGTCATCTCTCATAAGGCAGGAAAAAGGTTTGAAGTTAAAGCACCATGGCCAACAACAGCTCAGAAGGGATTTAATGGCAAGAATCTATTTATCCTAGAGATCCTGTCTCAACGTCTTTAAAGGAAATGAAGATTTACTTTCTGTCACTGTTTCCATTCCTCTGAAAGTTAACAACTTATGTGAGCTGACACTCCATAACCAATGTTTAACAAGAAGATATTGCTGTATTAGCCAATTATAACCTATGAAGTCCTAATGAGCTCTCCTTTTTTGTGTGTAACACCTTTATGAAAATGTGACTTCTCTAAAAGATAATATATAAAACATCATTTTATTGATTTTACTGTCATGTCTTTTCTAATGTAACTAAAGTATAAAATTTACTGCACCGCATTGAGTATTCTCGTTTCCCAGACTCATCAGGTTGTTTGTTATAATGTACACACCTTTAGAAAGAAATTTCATGGACACAATAAAAAATCATCTCACCAACATAAGAATCAAGTACTTCCCATGAAACATTAATGCTAGTATCTGGGTTGTTGCTGACTAGAGTGTAAGTTCTACACCAAGCTCATTTTGCCTGCATAGTTTGTACTTCAGGGAAAACCATCGCGAACCCTTCAGAATATTGCCTCACTTTTGTCACGTTTGTGATTGAATGTTTTATTGGGTGCTCACAGAATACTAGGAATTTGGATCTGATTTTTAAATTTCAGATGGCAACACAGAAATACTGCCAAGCTGACAACCTGAATTAAAATGGAGCACAGCTCTTATAACATTTAAGAGACGTAAAGGTCAGTTAATTCCTGTCCCTCATTTTACAGCTAAATAAATAAAAGTCCAAGTGTGCAATGTTAGTAATGGCTCAGTTAGAACCTAAGATGTGTACTTGTCACTATTGAAGGTAAAAGGAGAAGAGGGCTTCGGACGATCAGATGGTTGGATGGCATCACCGGCTCAATGGGCATGAGTCTGAGCAAGCTCCAGGAGACAGCGGAGGACAAGGAAGCCTGGCATGCTGCAGTCCGTAGGGTTGCAGAGAGTCAGACATGACTTAGGGACTGAACAACAGCGACAACACTGTGTCATAACCTGTTCAAAATTACATCATTTAAAATCCACTAAGTCAGTCTCACCTGTGCTTCTGATTGAAGACTTGCCCCCAGAGACACCGAGGAAATAGAAGCCGAAAAGTGAGGCATGGAAATCAGAGCTTTTTACATTAAACTTACCAAGAATTTTGTATCACCCGAGTAACTTCAGCATTCACTTTAATATCTATCCCATATTTGTGCTGAAACAAAGCACTTCAGGCTTTGTGACTTTACAGGTAGCAAGTGGCATGAGAGGAAATTAAACTCAATCTACCTTCATTGATTTGAATGGGCCTAGAAACCTCCTTGGCTGCCTTTTGACATTAATTAAATCGAAACAGTGCACTAACCCCTATCCAGAAAGCATCCTTGTAAAATTACTTATTTTTGTGTAAATTTATAGAAATTTTCCCAAATTTCCACATTGAAAGGACCATGAAATAATCTTATGAGTCTACTTGATTTGCAAGTGAGAAGGAAAAAGAGCAGAGTGGGTTGCCTGGGAAGACAGGTGCTTCAGATCCCAGTTGCTAGACTGCAAAAAGCAGCGGAGAAAAAGAGGCAGTGTCGCCAGCACTGGCAGGAAAATATCTCATAAAATGATCCCCTAAGTTTGAAATGGGAAAAACCCAAATGGGACACTACAACACGCTCCACTTTTTATCTGGGCAGTGTTCCCTGATTCCACATTTGAAAGACTTTCGAAATATAAAATATGCCATCCCTACGTCACATGATATATCCTGAGTATCCATGCCACCTAATATTTGGTTAAACAGACAAGCTCACTATCCCTACCCACTATTTAGAACGCAAGACGACTTTTTGGTTGTTAAATCACTATGCATACCTGACTCTGAAATCACAGGGATGATAACCCGCCAGGCTTCTCTGTCCGTGGGATTTCCCAGGTGAGAATACTGGAGTGGGTTGCCATTTCCTTCCCCAGACTGTCTGGTTATGTTTTCATTTTTTTCTTTCTTTTAGATTGGATTTATTTTTGTTTTTGCTTTCCTAAATGTGTTAGCAGAATGACTAAACAAAGCCATGTGCTTTCAACTACATGCGCCGATCCACAGATTTATGTTCACACAGAGAATGTCCTTCTCTGGAATTCCCAACTAAGACCAGAAACAGAAGCCTGGACCCAGAAAATGATCAGAAACCACTGGCCAGGGCGATAGTCCGGGCACTGGTTTGAAATAGCCTCTAAGCCTGTATTCACCTTTCATTCCTGAACAGTCATCAAAAGACAAGGGAACGTGAGACAAAGGCAGTGAGCCGGATGGTATTTTGCTGGTTGAAAATTGTAAGTTAGAAGAGAGAAAAGTGACATTCCAGAGTTATTTATCTCTACTGATATTCACAAAACCTCTGGTGTGTGTGTATGTGTGTGTGTGTGTGTGTGTGTGTGTGTGTGTGTGTCTGGTGTGTATGTGTGGGAAGAGAGAGCGAGAGAATGTTCTGGCTTCAGAGTGACTCTATGAGGGGTGGGTAGGAAGATGTCGATAGGCATCTCCCTGTCCAGGCCTCTCTTAGAGACTTTCTTAGTACAAAGGGACAACAGCGGCAGGGGGTGGGGCACACAGAGCATCGAGATGCATGAGAAATTCAGCCACAAAGTAAAACATTGTCTAATAGGAAGCACAGGTCCGCAGCTCTCAGCCTCTTGAAGACGGGGGATAATAACAATGACAAGAACGCGATTCTTCCACGAAGAGACTGCAATTTGATAAAGAGAACTTTCCCAAACTTACGGAAGAGACTAAACCTGTTCAGAAGACAAATTTGTTTGGGTCCGATCAATGCAAACTACTTTCTTGGGTTTCCCTGGTGGCTGAGGTTAAAGCGTCTGCCTGCAATGAAGGAGACCTGGGTTCAGTCCTTGGGTCGGGAAGATCCCCTGGAGAAGGAACGGCAGCCCACTCCAGTATTCTTGCCTGGAGAACGGACAGAGGAGCCTGATGGGCTACAGTCCATGGGGTCACAAAGAGTCGGCCACGACTGATCTCTACTGATATTCTCTCTAATTTATTACTAAGTAAGAAAATAATTTGCATACAAATGCAAACCCATACCATACATTTTTTTTAAGGTACCAGAATCATTCTGCCTCTATTTGGTATTCTTGTTAAATTCACCTTGAAAATAAAAAATAAAAAGCAAGCTCACTGAGACAAAATACATTCTTGCAGCTTTATGTTCAAAGTTAGTGATCAGCAATTGCTTTTGTTTTTACTTAAGACCAAACAGCCAGCTGATGAGAGAACTAAGAATGAGCTTAGCAATATCAATCTTCTTTGGGATTTTACAGCTCTTTTCATCTTCAAAGTGCTTCACAAAATTTTTAATTAGGCTCACATGTCCCAACTCCTAGTTGTGCTTGGTAATCTTAAGACAGCATACCTGGTCTTCCTTCCTCGGCTCTAAGCAACATGCCATTCTTAGTCATTCCTAAATTAAAGAAAAAAGTGTTTGTTAATGTAAACTTAATTAATGACAAATCTGGACATTGCTTTAAATACAGGTCCAATTGCCTGGGCCCTAATCTATATTAGAAAGTTTGGTCATTATTTATTCAGCGCAGAGATAATTTTTAATTGTAAAATTATCTGTAATTAAATGCAGTGGTTAGAGCAGTTCTACTTCTGACCAGCTTAAAATATTATTCGAAAGGTTTTCGTTTTATTTCCTGGAAAAATATTTTAGCTTTACAGATCCTTACTACTTTAAAAACCATTTTTTAGTGAGCTGTGCTTTTTTATAGTAAATTTACATGTGAGGTTGATTAGACTTTAAAATGAGAACAAAACATGAAGTTAAGGAAATCTGAATTTTATTTGTATTTCTGTCACTCACTGGCTTAATGACTTCAGACAGGTCAGTTATCATTTCTGGATCTCAATTTCCTCCTTCATGAATCAAAAGGGTTATTTTTTTTTTTCCAGCTCTGTTACCTTAAGAGTAGCATGCATCTCAGCACATCCTGCACACGTGGGCAGTTGACTGTCTGAAGCTTCTCTAGTAGTTTCTATCACCATCAGGTGTTAAGAGGTTGAGTATCGGAAGTACCAACCTGGTCACCAGGCACTTCATCCCTCAGCCATGATATGGCCAATTAAATAGCAATAGATCAGGTCAAAAATAGGAGCATCTAGATGTCGGTCTCCACCCAGGCATGTTTCTCGTGTAACCCAGTGCTGTATAGACAGTGATTACAGACTCTCCTGCCATTCTTCCTGACCCTGAACCTCTAACAGACCTTCTTCTGAATTAGTTTTTTCCCTTGTTAGACCTGTTATGGAACTATGTGAACATACACTGCCATTTTAAGCTTTACCAAGTCACACCACTGAGTGAAAGGGCTGTCGTATCTTTTTCTGAAAGCATGTTTTGAGTTGGGGGGAAGGTGAAGCTTCAGTTTAGGTGAGGGTGGGTGTCAAGGGAAGAAATATGATCTTTATCACACCAAAGAAAGAAGGAGAATGTGAACAGAAGAGTGAAGTTCGCAGAAAAACAAATTTCACGTGTCATTATCTAGGAAGGGGCAATCCACGTCTGCCCACATGATACCAACAGAGAAAATGGATTGTAAGGCCTTGTGCATGTAAATAAAATTCCCCCCATCTGCCACCTTTTTTTAAGAAAAATTTTTTAATTAATTATTTTATTTTTGACTGTGCTGAGTTTTATTTCTGACTGAGCCGGGTTATCACTGCCAGCCGGGCCTTTCTGTAACTGCAGAGACCGGGATCCACTCTCCAGCTGAGGTCCGTGGGCTTCTCATTGCAGTGACTTCTCTTACTGCAAAGCCTGAACTCTAAGGCACAGCTGCAGTAGCTGTGGCCTGTGGGTTTCGTTGCTCTGAGGCATGTGGGATCTTCCTGGACCAGGACTGCGCCTGTCTCCTGCATAGGCAGGTGGACTCTTATCCACTGTACCACCCGGGAAGTCCATTGCCACCTCTTGGGGGCATATTCCTTTTAGGTGTAGTGTATATCAAAAATAAATAAATAACTGTATCCCTGCAAGTCAGATTTCCCAGCCCTAAGTATATGTGTGTGGGTGTGGCTGTGGATGTGGGGGTGTGTGTTGGTGAGGAGAGCCAAGGAAGAGAAAGCAGAATACAAACTCCTAGAACAATCTTACTTTAAAACAACATGCTACTGAGTGGAAAGGCGGGTGAAGAGAAGGAATGAAACTTCCTCTTAATTAATGATGGTGGTTTGAGTTGTAGCACAACATAGTATCTGCATATATTGTTGTGTTTGCTATTATTGGCGCTGTGAATTCCCTCTTTGATAGAATCTGTTTCATTGGGGTTTCATAGGCCAACCATGGTCTAAACAAATCCTGGTAATAATTTCAGAAACAAACCAGCAAATATTTCAATTCAATGTTTCTTTTGAAAAGGAAAATCACCAGGAGGGTCCCTCTACTAGTGAGATGATTAAAGTGTTGCACTTTTCTTTCAGGAGAGTATTCAGTTAGATATTAGCACTGCTGCTTTGGCCAAACGCTTCACAACAGATCTGTATTCATGAAACCCAGTCTGTGAGCAATGACAACTTTAAAATAACCATATTTAGCAAATAAAGATATAAAGATGCCTACTTGAATTTAAAATAAGAATAAATATATATTTTATTATAAGTGTGTCCCACGAAATATATGGGACATACTTACCCAAAGTAATTATTTTATTTATCTGAAACTCAAATTTAATCTGGCAACCATCAGTGGTTTTCAGTAGAAACCATTCTGCTGAAATCATGAACCATTTTATCTTATTCTCAGTGATGACTTGGATTGCAGTGTAGAGAGAAACTCTGCTTCTAGGATAACTTTTCACATTGTCTTGTTTCCCAAAAGAACAGGTGGCTGATACGTCCCCATAGATTTCCAGTGAAAGTACTGAGAATGTGACCATGTGTGGACATGACCTCTGTCCAAATTCATTCTTTTAAATAATTATTTCAAACAAAGGGATGGTGTTTGAAAAATTACAGAAAAGCTGCACAATTCCTATAATACAATGTTTAAATTTAAGTTTAAATGAGTGGCATTGAATGATCTACTGATGCTTTGTTAATCACCAGAATCTTAGAATTGTATATTCTTTCCATCTCTGTTTTTTCCACTCTGCCCGTCTCTAGGAGACACTGTACATTGTGTTTTCTGTGTGATGTGATCCCTGTTGCAAGGGATCACAGTCCAGCAAGAGCTGCTCCCAGAGGCCCCAGGACCCAACGCCGAATCCTGAAAGCGGCCAGGAGCTCCTGACGTGAACCACTTCATTCTGGGTTTACACCATCGAGAGAGAGCCTTTGAAAATATTAAACTGATTCATTAAATCTCATTTTAGCAGCTTCAAACTTCTACCTCCTAAGCAAAATCTATCAATAAGGAAAAAAAACTCAAATAGGAAATTTAAAATGCATGAATCTTCCCTAACATGTCTTTCCCAGTCTCCCAAGGCCCCTAACTCCCCTCCTCTGACCTTAGACTCAGTAGATAAGTTGCCTTTAAGCGACAAAGATTCTTTATGTAGGAATCACCCTCCACCTCACTCTCCATCCATCTCCTATGGCTCTTGGACAGATGATACAGTAAATGTTTGTATACAAATACTTACATTCCTTATAACCTTTCACATTTTGTCTTTTTTTTTTTTGGTTTAAATTCATAAATGGCCAGTCCAGTGTAGTAAAGATGCAGTGACAGACCCAATCATTTACTTTATAAAACAACCAAATAGCCATCATAGAAACAGGATTTATTGACTGTTTACTAGGGCAAAGTTCTCAGTTTGACAGTTTTCGCAAATTATCACATTGAATCCCAGTAGTAATTCTCTGAGATAGGTGATATTATTTTTCAGTCTTTTATAGATGAGGAAATGGGATTTAGCAAGTTTAAGGAACTTTCCTGAGGTCACACAGCTTGTAAGCAAAATGCAAACTTGCTTCAGTTATACCAGGGTCTGAGCAGAGTTAGAGAAACAATTGTGTTATCACTAAGAGAACCTGCAATTCCTGAGGCCATATCAGCATTAGTGTTGTTAAACAATGGTGGATTATCTCAAGCTTTTACTCACATTTTCAATTCTGTTCAACACCTGTTTTGGCCATCTGCTCTTTGCAGGGCCTGGTACCAGGGCAACTGTGAGCGGGAGTTAGTTACTCAGAGAAGTGAACTGGGTGGCCATTCCCAAGGCTCTTCTTAGCTCATGACTAAAAGCTAGAGAGGGAAGACGGTTACGGTGGATTCTCCATCATAGAGCTGGTTACCTTTATGGCAGGAGAGATCATCTAAAGCGGCACTGTTCTTTAGACTCCATGTGCATGTAACCCATAGATATCTTGGCTGAATGCTGTTTGATGTTATTACAGAAGGAAGAGCTGAATGAAGTTTATGGCCAGATCCAAATGCAATAGTATTGCATTTCAAAAGGAAGTTCTCCAACTGATTCACCAATCAACCAAAAGCATTGTGTTTGGTTGTGTTGTTTTTTTAAATAATAAGGCTTGGTCTATATATATATATAATATATTCAGCTTTGGGCACTAGGAAAACTTCAACTAAACTTAGCTTTCAGTTGTAATAATAATTTCAACCTTACATTCCTCAACAGTTTTTCACCCCCATTATTTAGATGGTGGCCAAATTCCATTTTTAACTAATTAAAATCTGCCTTTTTTTCCATATCCTTTCATGTTGAACAGCCCCACCAACTCATTTTTCAGTTCAGTTCAATAGCTCAGTCGTGTCCAACTCTTTGCGACCCCATGAACCGCAGCACACCAGGCCTCCCTGTCCATCACCAACTCCCAGAGTCCACCCAAACACATGTCCATCGGGTCAGTGATGCCATCCAACCATCTCATACTCTATCATGCCCTTCTCCTCCTGCCCTCAATCTTTCCCAGCATCAAGGTCTTTTCAAGTGAGTCAGCTCTTCACATCAAGTGGCCAGAGTACTGGAGTTTCAGCTTCAACATCAGTCCTTCCAATGAACACCCAGGACTAATCTCCTTTAGGATGGACTAGTGGAGCTCCTTGCAGTCCAAGGGACTCTCAAGAGTCTTCTCCAACACCATAGTTCAAAAGCATCAATTCTTCTGCATTCAGCTTTCTTCACAGTCCAACTCTCACATCCATACATGACCACAGGAAAAACCATAGCCTTGACTAGATGGACCTTTGTTGGCAAAGTAATGTCTCTGCTTTTTAATATGTGGTCTAGGTTGGTCATAACTTTCCTTCCAAGGAGTAAGCGTCTTTTAATTTCATGGCTGCAGTCACCATCTGCAGTGATTTTGGAGCCCAGAGAAATAAAGTCAGCCACTATTTCCACTGTTTTCCCATTTATTTCCCATGAAGTGATGGGACTGGATGCCATGACCTTCATTTTCTGAATATTGAGCTTTAAGCCAAATTTTTCACTGTCCTCTTTCACTTTCATCAAGAGGCTCTTTAGTTCTTCTTCACTTTCTGCCATAAGAGTGGTGTCATCTGCATATCTGAGGTTACTGATATTTCTCCCGGCAATCTTGATTCCAGTTTGTGCTTCTTCCAGCCCAGCATTTCTCATGATGTACTCTGCATAGAAGTTAAATAAGCAAGGTGACAATATACAGCCTTGACGTACTCCTTTTTCTATTTGGAACCAGTCGTTGTCCCATGTCCAGTTCTAACTGTTGCTTCCTGACCTGCATACAGGTTTCTCAAGAGGCAGGTCAAGTGGTCCAATATTCCCATTTCTTTCAGAATTTTCCACAGTTTATTGTAATCCACACAGTCAAAGGCTTTGGCATAATCAATAAAGCAGAAATAGATGTTTTTCTGTAACTCTCTTGCTTTTTTGATGATCCAGCAGATGTTGGCAATTTGATCTCTGGTTCCTCTGCCTTTTCTAAAACCAGCTTGAACGTCTGGAAGTTCACAGTTCATGTATTGCTATAGTCTGCCTTGGAGAATTTTAAGCATCGCTTTACTAGCATGTGAGATGAGCTAGTCACACACAATTTCTAGATGAACAAACATGGAACACCATCAGCCGACAATATGTACTTCTCTATAAAGTGTTTCTTTTTCATCATTTAAAAATTATACTTTTCTTTAAAAAAAAGAAAAGAATGCCACATGTACACAATCAACAATCACATAGTGTCTTTCTCCTCATCACCTCTTTTCCAGTCTTTGTTCAAAACACAGGTCCTGCACTGAACCACCTCAATCTCATCCCACATGGTCCTCTCCCTCTCCCAGTCCTATACTGTCAAGTCACTTCCCTACTAAAAGTACTTCTGGAATTTTTCAAATAAAATTCTGAGTCTTTGACTTAATACCCAAAGCCCTGCCAGATCCAGTCTTCTTGCCCCAAAATCTCTCTTTCTATCCTCATGCCCCAAAATCTCTCTTTCTACACTCATGGTCCATAACAGCTATGTACCAATGTTTCATTTGTTATACTATTTTCACAAAGTATTTCAAAGAGTGTGCAAGTCTTAATAAGAGTTTTCTAAAGGTTACTCTTGTTGTTATATATAGAAATGATTTTTAAATTATCTCATATGTATCCATTATCATTCTTCTCTTCAGTTATAATTTATGGTTACTTTATTTTATAAACAGACACCACAAATTCTTTCTGGATCAAAGTAAAGAGAGTCATTCATTTATACAAATGTTTAAATGCATATAACACTGTTAGAAGAGATAGGTAGAATACTGGAGTGGGTAGCCATTCCCTTCTCCAAGGAATCTTTCTGACCCAGGCCTTCTATACTGCAGGCACAATTTTTGCCATTTGAGCCACCAAGGAAGCCCATATAATAATATTCTTAAAAGAGATGGGTAGAATGCTTGATAAAGACCAAAGATAAAATCATTTTGATTTGTGTATGTGTGTGTGTTTCCTTAAATTTGAGATTGGAAAAGAATCACAGAGAAACCTGAAAGTGAGACAGGAAAAGAGACTCCACCAAGATCAGTTTGATTGATCTTTCATTTTGAAGCAATTGTACATATTATATTTTATATATATGATTAACTGCCTATATACTCCAGTCAGTATATTCTTTAGAAAGTTCCTTACTTTCTACAGAGTCTCACATGATAGAAATGCAAGCTTATTTCAATTAGAATTAATCTTTCAGGGTATCCACCAATGTGTTGCCATTTAAGTTCTTAAAGGTAACAAAAAATGCATAAATGTATTAAGAAGTTTTTTCAATTATACAGTACAAGTTGTGTATGTCCTTGTGTCAAATCGTTTTTACTGCTGACTAATACTTTAACTTTTAAGGCATGGATGTCACTGGTTACATGTCTTATAATAAAATATCTCTGTGAAATCAAACTAGGTTTGCAATTAAAGCAAAATTTTCAAGTTTGTTAGATGCTGGTGATTGTATCTGTGTCAAAGACTTGTGTTGCTGCAGTGAAAGGACTCAGTGTTAAACTAGATTTTAAAACTCAGTGTAAATGAGTTACTTATTTTTCAGTGATAATAACCTAAAAACTAAGTCATTAGCAGTGGAGCCCTATGAACAGGAAAATATGTCTGCAGCTACTTATCTCAGGATCCCAGGTCCTGGTTCTCCTTTCTTTTAGTTGAGAGGTTATTTACCTGTGGGTCATGAACCACTCAAGGTTCATAGAAGAGGCTTTGGAGAAGGAAATGGCAACAATCTCCAGTATTCTTGCTTCAAAAATCCCATAGACAAATGAGTTGTGAGCTATGATCCATGGGTTCCAAAAGCATTGGACATGACATGGTGACTAAACAATATCATGGACTTGTCAAAGTTCATATAAGAGCCTTTGGAGGTCAGATCAGGAAGCTCTACAATGAAATAATACTTGGTATGTATTTGTTTTTATTTTCTTTCTCTTTTAGGAGGAGGACCTATCATTTTCACTATATTGTGACACAAGTGTGCCTAAGCTAAGAAGTTACAATACTTAAAGCAACAACAACAACAAAAGAAAGAAAGAACGGTCTGATTTCACTGATCCTTGGAATTACCCAGTGTTGTCCATCTGGTCCCTGAGCTTGAGTCAGCAATATCCAGATTTTTTTTTTAATGACTTTTTTCTACAGACATGTGAAGTCACAGCCCTGGGAAGCGGAAAGAAGGGAGGGAATGAGCATGTGTGTACATGTGAGCAAAGTGTGGTGTGCTTGTAGGTGATGTATATGTGAGGTGTGTTGTATGTGATGTATATGTGGGGTGTGTTGTGCTGGGTGTGTGCATATGTGAGGTTTGCACGTATGGTGTGTGACACGTGTCTCTTGGCGAGAGGCACACATATGGTGCATGCAGCATGCATGAGTGTGAAGTGCATGCTTCACACTCTGATGGGCTCTAGTTTGTCTCAACATTCACCCTAGCAGTGAATGTGGACTTGAACTTGATGACTGTGGACAGCCCCACCCAAGACTGTGGGCATTTAGGGGCTGCATCTAAGTCCCATGGGAGAAACTAAGAAGAGCCAGGGTTGGCTCAGCCTTTATCCTGGGCCACAGGTGGTGCTTTCTGCAGGGCCAGCAGGATGGTGGGATCCGTCCATTGTCATAACCACCTTGTCAAGATTTCTACACAAAGTACTTTTATTTTAACTTTTTATATGATTTTAAAGAATAGTCAATCAACAATGTTGTGAAAGTTTCGGGTCCACAGCAGAGGGACTCAGCCATACATGTATCTATTCTCCCCCAAACTCCCCTCCCATCTAGGCTGCCATGTAACACTGAGCACAGTTCCCTGTTGGTCCTTGTTGGTTATCCACTTTAAACATAGCAGTGTGTACATGTCCATCCCAAATTCCCTGACTATCCCTTCCCTCCATCCTTCCCTTCCTGCTCTAAGTCTGTGAATCTGTTCCTCATTCATACAAATGGATAAGTTCATCTGTATCATTTCTTTTAAGATTACCCATATAAGGGATGTCATAGTCTGTTTCTCCTCTGTCTGACTCAGTTCACTCAGTATGACACTCTAGGTCCATCTGTTCACTGCAAATGGCATTATCTCATTCTTTTTTAATGCCTTAGTAGTATCCCATTGTATTCATGTGCCACATCTTTATCCATTCCTCAGTCAATGGACATTTAGGTTGCCTCCATGTCTTGGCTGGGCTTTCCTGGTAGCTCAGCTGGTAAAGGATCCACCTTCAGTGCAGGAGACCTTGATCTGATTTCTGGGCTAGGATGATCCCCTGGTGAAGGGACAGACTACTCATTCCAGTATTCTTGGGCTTCCCTGGTGGCTCAGTTAGTAAAGAATCTGCCTACAATGCAGGAGACCTGGATTCGATCCCTGGGTTGGGAAGATCTTCTGGAGGAGGGCATGGCAACCCACTCCAGTATTCTTGCCTGGAGAATCCCCATGGACAGAGGAACCTGGTGGGCTACAGTCTATTGGGTCACAAAGAGTCGGACATGACTGAGTGACTAAGCATAGCACAGCACCTATCATTTTAATCCACTGCACAAACCGTGTTATAATTCATATAATTCACTCATAAACTTTGAGAGGAAAATAACAACTATAATTTGGGTAATTTATTTAATAAGGTTAGCCTATGAGTCAGTTATAAATTGGACCATTATTCGAATACTTATGTCAAAGGGCACAATGGCAGCCAGAGTTTAATCAAGCTGCTGCATGAGCTTGGCCTTGCTCCATCCACAGCATCAACAGCATCTGCAGCTCAGCTGCGTGTGTATGGAGCCCAGCTCACAGCTGAAGACACAAGAGGCCTCACACTTAATACTCGTGACAACAGATAGTGACAACAGATACAAGGATGTCTAAAACTAAGATTTTATCTACTTTTTCCTCCAATAGTTTGGAAGTGGAGGAGGTGTCAGAATAAAAAGGGTGTCAGCAGAGGGAAAAATGTTGATGAGAAAGAGCAGGAACAAGCTGTTTTGGAAGTATTTTACACATTACAAGGGGTTTGTGGGAATTGATTTGTAGAATTAATTTCTTCTAAAATAAATACATTTTGTCCTTAGTTACTCAGTCATGTCTGACTCTTTGTGGTCCACCAACTGTAGCCTGACAGAGTCCCTGGTCTATGGGATTTTCCAGGCAAGAATACTGGAGTGGGTTGCCACGCCCTCCTGCAGGGGCTCTTCCAAGCCCAGGAACCGAACCTGCGTCTCTTGCTTCTCCTGCATTGGCAGACACATTCCTTGTCACTGCGCACAACAATTTTTCCTTCACAGATTCATTTATAAATTAGATGAGTCTTATAAGATCCTTTGGGGAAGAAAATATTAATGATTCAGAGAAAACAATACCCTTTTCTTTATCCTCTTAAAAGTAAATTTTGTGAATTCTAACTTAAATTGACTGCATGCCCTGCGGTTTTCTTTTTCTTTTTGAGGTGAGGAGTGGCAAGAGAGGGCAAAAACACTTATACAGGGACTTTTCCTTTGTATTGTCAGTTGAGAAACACGATTTCTCTGTATTTTTGCTTCACTGATCGGAAAGGCTAGTAGTTAATGGCCTCTTATTACAAACTTCCTTTTGTACGTACCCCAGCAATTAGGCCTGAGCATGCTCCGTGACCCCTCGCTGCCTCACCACCCGCTTTGATCAGAATTTTGCTCAGTGACACACATCTAATGACCAGGAGTGGCACGAACTAAACCATCAAGACCCTGATTTATTCCTCAACCCACATCCTCGGCCAAGTAGGGGTGTAATTAGCTATTATGCCAACTGCCAATAGAATCTGGCCTTGTGTTCAGGTTGGAGCAAAAAGGAAACAAAA